>JANFOE010001831.1:5000-157500 GCA_025667525.1 Glebionis coronaria
ATCAAACTCTCCATCAAAGGAGGAGTAAAATAGAATAACTTGTTAGACAAGTTTGTTTCTACAACATAGTCTTCTTTAAATTCGGTGAACCCGATTGTGGTTTTCATCGTTTTCCAACACTCTTCTTGTGGTTTGCATTGTTTCAAGTATCTGCTTAAGTGCACTGAGGTCCTTCCTTGATGTTTTAAACTCAGGTGCACTCTTTTCTCCATCTCAAAGTCCATAAATTGGGCCAAACACCTGATGGCGACCTCTTGTTACTTCCTACCTTTACTATCATATTGAACAAATTTATGGTGTATGAACGGTTTTGGGAAATCAACATGCTTCATAACAGGGATAACCCCCGTTCATCTATTTTCACAGGGATCTCTTTAGTCATGGTGAGGTCCTACCAGGCTGCCATTAAACCACACATGTGACTTTCATTATCTTAAGCTTCAACATGCCATCTGCCAAGACTTGGTGCTCAAAATTAACCAAGTTTGACTCACCTTCGAGTTTCAAAACATTCAATCTTGCCATAACCTAATGCTAAATATCCTCGGGCACAGTGCCTAGGTGAGAGGAAACTCATCATCCCTTCATATTTAAAATAATAAAAAAAAGATCACCATTGAGCATTCTGATTTTATGGAAGTAAAAAGCATCGTTCAGGATGGCAAAGAAACTACTGAAATAATTAAAGTGCTACTGATGACAAAATTCCAAAGGCCAAACTTGCTACAGATAATGTTTTGTGTGATACTAAAACTTCAGATGACGCACAATGGCAAATGGAATAGAAACTCAGAATAATATTGTTCGAGGGGGATAACTGTGTAGGAAAAATATACATGTGCTCAAATATATGAGCCACAAAAGCCAGATTAAGGTTGGGAGAACCTTCCACAATATCTTTTGCTGTCGAGTATCTCTTACAACACATCCTATCAGCATGTTCAAGAACTATTGTTGCTCTTTTTAAGGGACCTATGGTGACCAAGTTTGACGGTTGTTATGCTCAGGAGCAACAACATTTAAGATGTAAGCATAAGCCTCTTATCCTACACAAAAGATTTATGTGGGATATTCAGACCAAACACTCATCTATGACTTAGAAACGCAATAAATAATATATGTAAACACTCTGAAAACTTTTACAATGGTCAAAATGTGAAGGATTACATGATACTGTTAAGGAAGTCTAAAATTATGTATTATATCATCACTTTCTTTGGGTTCTTCTCCTGTAATAGCTAGATTTTATGTCAGCAGATATATATTTTTACTCAGAAGATATAGTAAGCTAGTAACTCCGTTCCGTCTTTACCTTAACTTTTTCTGATGAATCTGTAAGCTTCTTTTCACCAGGCCTAAACAAACAATTCACAAGTCTATTTAGATATTGAAATCTGTAATATTTTTCATCATATGGAACATATATTTGACCTAAAAAGTTAAAGTATATCTGTTTGATCGTGAATGAATGGTGCACCTTAAAAAAGAAACCAAATTAAGGTAAGCGGGTAAGGAATATATACCTCTATCCATGTTTCCAGTTTAGGCCTGCGTGAAGTAACATCATGTTTAAATACTTCTTTGGTTTTTGGTCAGTGGTAGAGACGACCCAAGCTGTAAATAAAAGGAAATAAGTGCGACTTTTTGGGCAAGGATTCAAGAAGACACAGTAGAAAAAACACTGGTTCACCAACTGCTCCATAAACAGAAAGTGAAACACGAGCAAAACCTTTTGGCTACGCCCTTGATGGTACCTCGAATTGTATGAGAAGCACCCTGACCAAAATGGTTGTGGGCTCAAGTCCTTCTTAGGACATGTGAGATAGATTTTCGGTGTAAATATAGTGAGATAGTTACAATTATTGTTTTAATAGAAACGACTCTAAAGCATCCAAGGTTGAGAGCATTAACCGTGCAACCATGCGAATGTGGCAGAAACAAAAAGGAGTGAAAATGAGGTCACCAAGTTCTTACCAAATCTAGTAGAAATGGCATTTTCAACCTATTGCCTAAAAATTGGTTGATACGGCTTAAATTCTATTTCTATTTTCTAATGGTTCAAACAGGTAAAGTCATGAAAACTACTTGGTTGCTTACAAAGAAGCGAACCAAATGAGTCGATACATGACCAAAGTTGATCACTGAAATAATGTAACTTTAATAACACACGACTTCATCAAAAGCTAATTTTTTTGATAAAAACTATCTCTTGCCAACCCAATCACGCTAACTCATTTACCTACCTGAGGTGTAAAGTGTTGTCAATGTTGTACTAATGTAACTTTTAAGGAATAAATGTTCTGGGATAGTGGTATCAGGGTCTATGTAATTTGATATTTCCATTTCATTGTGAGAGTGGTCGTATCAGGTTGCGTACATGTAACATTCTAATCAAGATTTTGAGCCCCTCTTCTGTTTGGCGTGATTTGGTTCTGCATGTTTCTTTTAGACTAAATATCAATAAGAGATTAAAGGTTAAGTCAACACTATATAAAAGTAAACATCTCCTATGAAAGGGTGTAAACAATTCAAATGCAGCAACATATGGCTATCATATCATACTACGAACAATTCCAATCGAGTAGATAGGTGCGTATTACTAGATAAATGAACCTTGTATATACTCATAAAACCAAATAGAAACTATATAGGGTTGTAGAGAATTATTTCAGGAACTCACCTTAAGCTCAACACCTGATGCACCATTCAACTTCTGGGCAATCTTCTTATGATTAATGCAATGCATTAAGTTCATCTTTCTTGAATGAATTTAGAAAAGTATAGAAAGAAACGGATCAAGTGTGTTTGGCCTTATAGGCCACCCTAGCGCGGCTCAACCCCTTTGACTTGTAAGTTGTCGACAAAATGAATAAGAGTAAAACTTCATGTCAAATTGGAAAATGTAGATGACATGATCTGCATAGTCATCAATCAAGCTACTAATCGCAGCACCAGCAAGCAACTAAATACCTGAAAAATCAACCATATCTTCAACATGTTTTTTTCTTAGTTTTAATATCTTATTGTTCCTCACTAAAGTTTTAGACTTTTTTTCTTGCCCGGGGTTAATGAATTTGAACAACATTGTTGAGTAGAATCTTCATGATGGACAATGGTTGTCTGAGGTCCAGATGTAAGACCCGCTTACTGTTCAGACACGGAGCTTGGGGCGGTGAAGTAGATTCACGCAAAATAATTTGTTTCTTCAAAGGGCATCAACTACTTTCTTCTCGCTTCATACGCGTGTATCTCTTGCCACACAACAAAGAGTCCTCTTATTTCCTCTATATTTCACAATAATACCATACATAATTAAAAAGAGAGTTAAACTAAGGTATAATTAATTCAAACTTCATCTATAACTACAAAAAAATAGGTAAACACAATATGCTTTATAGACGTACCAAATATTTACGCCTATTCACGAACCAGGTCTATATTTAAAGTTAAATATAAAGCTAACTAAAGTAGAAACATATAAGAAGAAGCATTACCTGTATATTAGAGATTTTGTTGCGGTTCCACAGTGGCAAGAAGAAGTGATTGACAAAACGTAGTACCATCTGAATATTTATTAACAAAACACATAAGTCCAAGGAGAAGCAATCGATGAGCAGATCACAAGAGTATGTTATTTTGGTATTGCTATTAGAAGACGATTTGACTTTCTGATATGGTGATCTTGCAACTTTCTTGCACTTGAAGCATTATCAAGATGTAGTTTTTTTGTTCTCTCCCCTTTCAAGCTTAAGATTCTTAGGCTTCAACATAACAATTTAGCGTTATTATAACAAAACAAAAATACTAATAATTGCATCACTAACGTAGTATAGGATCATTTTTAATATATTATTATTCATTAGACTCTAAACAGAGAGAAAAGAGTTGACACAACTCAAACCATTTAAAACTGTCATACAATTTATCTTCTTTGAACCGTCACCCAACCAATCTGACCTCTTCATATAGACTTCTAAACGACACCTTACCGGTGCAGCAAACAGAAGAATGTCAGCGCATGAGCTGTTCGTCTTGTAATTCTTTCTAGGATGGATTGTTTCTTTCTACACTATCTTGATTTTTAGTGCATCAAACTCCTGATCCAGAACTTGGCAAAGATCCATCACCACACTCACATGGACCTTTTTTCACAAGTGAGCATGAAAGACCTGAATAAGTCAACTTCAGACAGCAAGAACATGAGCGGTCAATCCGAGATTCTTAGGCCCTGCCAACAGCTTATCAGGGTTATCAACAACTAATCCTAACCCAACCTCTAACGATAAATTCATACCTAAGCTTCATTGAACTATTTAATTATCACACCTACTTGATACATTTGATTATTATTGTCTATAATTAAACATGTAACATACCTGTGGCATACGCTTTGCAATGAATCAACCAAAAAATGATATATTTAACACACCTCGCTGGAAGCCACTGGATCAGGAAACCGCAGGGCTCAGGAATCAACTATTTCATAAAGCTTCCATTCTAATAAGAGAGAACACCCTGTAAAGGGATGTAAAGAAACCATATTAGGACGATCCTAAAGGATAAATTTAGAGTGCAGTTATGTTAGGCAGATCATAATCATTATTATATTTCAATAAAAATAATCATCAACCAACCTGTGAACAAAACTAGTCTGGTACATCTAAAAATAATCTTCAACCAAATTCATCTTCAAAAACCTTCGAATTAACCTATTAAACCTGGACAATATAATCACGCAAAAAGATTAACATAAACATGGGAAACAAAACTGAAGATTAATCTTTAAACTTACATGACACAATTGGCTCTTTTCCTAAATTTATGTGTTCACATGGCTGGAAAATTATAACATTAAAGCATAAATATTAATATAAAACTGGGGAATAGAATCACCTACAAATATTGTATCGTTGTATAGGAATTGGCATGATTGATAACTTGACATCCTTAATCTTGAATCTTGAAAAGAACACATAAAGTTATCCATAAGCACCGTTTTTGAAAGCTACAACACGCAAACTAACATTTTTGTTACTTGTAGCATGTATCATGTATTTCATTCCATACAACGCTTAAACAGATTAGGTTCAAACACCCCAATTAAAGTAATGATATTGCACATTAAACCAATTTGTGTAAACTCCAAACATTAAGAACTTGTTTTCACCTGTAACCATGCGTGTTCACTTAGCACTTTATATAAGAATTATAGATATGTCCACTTGATACTTTATTAATAATATAAGATATGCATGATCAACCTAATATTCTAAAAAAATTCAATTATGCACTTATAAATTTTTTTTTGGTTAAATAAATTGATCCATATTGATGTGTTTGGCTTACCCATATATCTAACACTCACATAAAGAAAAAATAAAAACGAAAAATTCGATTTAAACTTAGAAGAAAGATAGTTTATACTATATATCTTCTAACATTACATATAAGTTTGATTATTAACCATAAGCTTATAAAAGATTTTCATTTAAGCTTTTATTGTTGTTTTACATTACATAATTCTTCTATTATAATTATTCATTACGACAAATTTATTTTAAGGTATTTTAATTCTACTTTTGATCACAATAACGATTAGGTTGAAGTTATATATATTACTTTATAAAGCATTTAAGTTTTTATTTTAAAAGTTTAAGAAAATCCAGCCTCTAACATTTTTTAAATAAAAGTTAATCTCATCTATCCATCTCCTTTATAATAAACTTTTCTAACAACTTTTATAACAAAGTATTGGAAAAAAATATATTTAAATTGAAATATCTTTTGATTTATTTATTTTTTCTATAATCTAATTTCATTATATTTTCTAAATTTCGTACTCTTTAATTCAATATCCATTTTGATTAAATTTTATTTCTTTATTTTTAGTGAGTTTATTTATATAGTCTTTTAACTTTTTATAATTTTAATTTTAGATTGAATACGAAATTGGTGAGTAAAAGTGTAACACTTATTCGTAAAAAAATAGTTACTGATAACCGCCGCTGCATTGAGCGGATATGAAGCTTCTTTGTTTCCGAGTGTTAAGTTGCTATTTGGCCCGCTCCCACACTCGAGAGAGTGATTGTGGTTTCATTAATACACGTTATGTACAAAATAAAAAAAAAATACAAGTAAAAAAAACTAACATGCGTGTTCACGTTGATATACATGTAACTTTCGATAGACAAGATATATTTTTTGCATTAGCACCGGTTAAAGACCGTATTTGTAAACATTGTAAGAGGAGATTGATGGATTGCTATTATAAATGTTCACATTGGATATACATATAACTTTTGATAGACAAGTTATATTAGGTGTCGGCTGGTATGTTTCTACTTTTTGTTATTGCCAGGTGAGAGCCGAGCAAAACAACCCATATATGAATCGAATCGAATTGTCCGAAATCACCGATCATTTTCGGTTTGGTTTTTGGTTTTGTATATTCATGTCAGTTTTGATCGGTTTGGTTCGATTTGGTTCAGTTTCGGGTTAAAAATACGAAAAATATGCCCTAAAAATATGTTCAGTTCGGTTTTGGTTTCGTTCGGTATATTTCTATTTGATTTTTTCAAAATAGGTTTTGGGTTTGGTTCAGTTTTATTCGGTTTGGTTCGGTTTTAAACCGATGCTCGGCCCTAATTGCCTCTATCTGTGGTACGTCCATTATTTCGCTCAGCAGAGTAAAATATCTTCAGATGTCCAGCCTTGGTCCATGTGAGTAATTATTAATATTATGTTTATCAGGTTACAATAGACATGATAAAGAAAAAGGTTACAATAGACGTCATTTTGCTGGTGCAACATACAAAAGAAATTAATATATATAGTATTCTCATTAAAGGAAAATTAGTGACATCCAAAATTCCCTCCAAGATGTCTTTGTCCATTGTGAAAACGGGGAATATAAACGGCAACAGTAAAACATCTGCTTATGATGATAGAAAGCATTTTTGGCCAGTAGTTAGTTAACTACTTTTAAGAAAAGAGGAAACCAACAATATAAACATCATCACTTTGAAATGCCTACGTGGAATTTAAGTCGTAAGAATGTAAGATCAAACTCTCCATCAAAGGAGGAGTAAAATAGAATAACTTATTAGACAAGTTTGTTTCTACAACATAGTCTTCTTTAAATTCGGTGAACCCGATTGTGGTTTTCATCGTTTTCCAACACTCTTCTTGTGGTTTGCATTGTTTCAAGTATCTGCTTAAGTGCACTGAGGTCCTTCCTTGATGTTTTAAACTCAGGTGCACTCTTTTCTCCATCTCAAAGTCCATAAATTGGGCCAAACACCTGATGGCGACCTCTTGTTACTTCCTACCTTTACTATCATATTGAACAAATTTATGGTGTATGAACGGTTTTGGGAAATCAACATGCTTCATAACAGGGATAACCCCCGTTCATCTATTTTCACAGGGATCTCTTTAGTCATGGTGAGGTCCTACCAGGCTGCCATTAAACCACACATGTGACTTTCATTATCTTAAGCTTCAACATGCCATCTGCCAAGACTTGGTGCTCAAAATTAACCAAGTTTGACTCACCTTCGAGTTTCAAAACATTCAATCTTGCCATAACCTAATGCTAAATATCCTCGGGCACAGTGCCTAGGTGAGAGGAAACTCATCATCCCTTCATATTTAAAATAATAAAAAAAAGATCACCATTGAGCATTCTGATTTTATGGAAGTAAAAAGCATCGTTCAGGATGGCAAAGAAACTACTGAAATAATTAAAGTGCTACTGATGACAAAATTCCAAAGGCCAAACTTGCTACAGATAATGTTTTGTGTGATACTAAAACTTCAGATGACGCACAATGGCAAATGGAATAGAAACTCAGAATAATATTGTTCGAGGGGGATAACTGTGTAGGAAAAATATACATGTGCTCAAATATATGAGCCACAAAAGCCAGATTAAGGTTGGGAGAACCTTCCACAATATCTTTTGCTGTCGAGTATCTCTTACAACAATCCTATCAGCATGTTCAAGAACTATTGTTGCTCTTTTTAAGGGACCTATGGTGACCAAGTTTGACGGTTGTTATGCTCAGGAGCAACAACATTTAAGATGTAAGCATAAGCCTCTTATCCTACACAAAAGATTTATGTGGGATATTCAGACCAAACACTCATCTATGACTTAGAAACGCAATAAATAATATATGTAAACACTCTGAAAACTTTTACAATGGTCAAAATGTGAAGGATTACATGATACTGTTAAGGAAGTCTAAAATTATGTATTATATCATCACTTTCTTTGGGTTCTTCTCCTGTAATAGCTAGATTTTATGTCAGCAGATATATATTTTTACTCAGAAGATATAGTAAGCTAGTAACTCCGTTCCGTCTTTACCTTAACTTTTTCTGATGAATCTGTAAGCTTCTTTTCACCAGGCCTAAACAAACAATTCACAAGTCTATTTAGATATTGAAATCTGTAATATTTTTCATCATATGGAACATATATTTGACCTAAAAAGTTAAAGTATATCTGTTTGATCGTGAATGAATGGTGCACCTTAAAAAAGAAACCAAATTAAGGTAAGCGGGTAAGGAATATATACCTCTATCCATGTTTCCAGTTTAGGCCTGCGTGAAGTAACATCATGTTTAAATACTTCTTTGGTTTTTGGTCAGTGGTAGAGACGACCCAAGCTGTAAATAAAAGGAAATAAGTGCGACTTTTTGGGCAAGGATTCAAGAAGACACAGTAGAAAAAACACTGGTTCACCAACTGCTCCATAAACAGAAAGTGAAACACGAGCAAAACCTTTTGGCTACGCCCTTGATGGTACCTCGAATTGTATGAGAAGCACCCTGACCAAAATGGTTGTGGGCTCAAGTCCTTCTTAGGACATGTGAGATAGATTTTCGGTGTAAATATAGTGAGATAGTTACAATTATTGTTTTAATAGAAACGACTCTAAAGCATCCAAGGTTGAGAGCATTAACCGTGCAACCATGCGAATGTGGCAGAAACAAAAAGGAGTGAAAATGAGGTCACCAAGTTCTTACCAAATCTAGTAGAAATGGCATTTTCAACCTATTGCCTAAAAATTGGTTGATACGGCTTAAATTCTATTTCTATTTTCTAATGGTTCAAACAGGTAAAGTCATGAAAACTACTTGGTTGCTTACAAAGAAGCGAACCAAATGAGTCGATACATGACCAAAGTTGATCACTGAAATAATGTAACTTTAATAACACACGACTTCATCAAAAGCTAATTTTTTTGATAAAAACTATCTCTTGCCAACCCAATCACGCTAACTCATTTACCTACCTGAGGTGTAAAGTGTTGTCAATGTTGTACTAATGTAACTTTTAAGGAATAAATGTTCTGGGATAGTGGTATCAGGGTCTATGTAATTTGATATTTCCATTTCATTGTGAGAGTGGTCGTATCAGGTTGCGTACATGTAACATTCTAATCAAGATTTTGAGCCCCTCTTCTGTTTGGCGTGATTTGGTTCTGCATGTTTCTTTTAGACTAAATATCAATAAGAGATTAAAGGTTAAGTCAACACTATATAAAAGTAAACATCTCCTATGAAAGGGTGTAAACAATTCAAATGCAGCAACATATGGCTATCATATCATACTACGAACAATTCCAATCGAGTAGATAGGTGCGTATTACTAGATAAATGAACCTTGTATATACTCATAAAACCAAATAGAAACTATATAGGGTTGTAGAGAATTATTTCAGGAACTCACCTTAAGCTCAACACCTGATGCACCATTCAACTTCTGGGCAATCTTCTTATGATTAATGCAATGCATTAAGTTCATCTTTCTTGAATGAATTTAGAAAAGTATAGAAAGAAACGGATCAAGTGTGTTTGGCCTTATAGGCCACCCTAGCGCGGCTCAACCCCTTTGACTTGTAAGTTGTCGACAAAATGAATAAGAGTAAAACTTCATGTCAAATTGGAAAATGTAGATGACATGATCTGCATAGTCATCAATCAAGCTACTAATCGCAGCACCAGCAAGCAACTAAATACCTGAAAAATCAACCATATCTTCAACATGTTTTTTTCTTAGTTTTAATATCTTATTGTTCCTCACTAAAGTTTTAGACTTTTTTTCTTGCCCGGGGTTAATGAATTTGAACAACATTGTTGAGTAGAATCTTCATGATGGACAATGGTTGTCTGAGGTCCAGATGTAAGACCCGCTTACTGTTCAGACACGGAGCTTGGGGCGGTGAAGTAGATTCACGCAAAATAATTTGTTTCTTCAAAGGGCATCAACTACTTTCTTCTCGCTTCATACGCGTGTATCTCTTGCCACACAACAAAGAGTCCTCTTATTTCCTCTATATTTCACAATAATACCATACATAATTAAAAAGAGAGTTAAACTAAGGTATAATTAATTCAAACTTCATCTATAACTACAAAAAAATAGGTAAACACAATATGCTTTATAGACGTACCAAATATTTACGCCTATTCACGAACCAGGTCTATATTTAAAGTTAAATATAAAGCTAACTAAAGTAGAAACATATAAGAAGAAGCATTACCTGTATATTAGAGATTTTGTTGCGGTTCCACAGTGGCAAGAAGAAGTGATTGACAAAACGTAGTACCATCTGAATATTTATTAACAAAACACATAAGTCCAAGGAGAAGCAATCGATGAGCAGATCACAAGAGTATGTTATTTTGGTATTGCTATTAGAAGACGATTTGACTTTCTGATATGGTGATCTTGCAACTTTCTTGCACTTGAAGCATTATCAAGATGTAGTTTTTTTGTTCTCTCCCCTTTCAAGCTTAAGATTCTTAGGCTTCAACATAACAATTTAGCGTTATTATAACAAAACAAAAATACTAATAATTGCATCACTAACGTAGTATAGGATCATTTTTAATATATTATTATTCATTAGACTCTAAACAGAGAGAAAAGAGTTGACACAACTCAAACCATTTAAAACTGTCATACAATTTATCTTCTTTGAACCGTCACCCAACCAATCTGACCTCTTCATATAGACTTCTAAACGACACCTTACCGGTGCAGCAAACAGAAGAATGTCAGCGCATGAGCTGTTCGTCTTGTAATTCTTTCTAGGATGGATTGTTTCTTTCTACACTATCTTGATTTTTAGTGCATCAAACTCCTGATCCAGAACTTGGCAAAGATCCATCACCACACTCACATGGACCTTTTTTCACAAGTGAGCATGAAAGACCTGAATAAGTCAACTTCAGACAGCAAGAACATGAGCGGTCAATCCGAGATTCTTAGGCCCTGCCAACAGCTTATCAGGGTTATCAACAACTAATCCTAACCCAACCTCTAACGATAAATTCATACCTAAGCTTCATTGAACTATTTAATTATCACACCTACTTGATACATTTGATTATTATTGTCTATAATTAAACATGTAACATACCTGTGGCATACGCTTTGCAATGAATCAACCAAAAAATGATATATTTAACACACCTCGCTGGAAGCCACTGGATCAGGAAACCGCAGGGCTCAGGAATCAACTATTTCATAAAGCTTCCATTCTAATAAGAGAGAACACCCTGTAAAGGGATGTAAAGAAACCATATTAGGACGATCCTAAAGGATAAATTTAGAGTGCAGTTATGTTAGGCAGATCATAATCATTATTATATTTCAATAAAAATAATCATCAACCAACCTGTGAACAAAACTAGTCTGGTACATCTAAAAATAATCTTCAACCAAATTCATCTTCAAAAACCTTCGAATTAACCTATTAAACCTGGACAATATAATCACGCAAAAAGATTAACATAAACATGGGAAACAAAACTGAAGATTAATCTTTAAACTTACATGACACAATTGGCTCTTTTCCTAAATTTATGTGTTCACATGGCTGGAAAATTATAACATTAAAGCATAAATATTAATATAAAACTGGGGAATAGAATCACCTACAAATATTGTATCGTTGTATAGGAATTGGCATGATTGATAACTTGACATCCTGCAATACCTATTTAGGTTTAACAGGGAGTCGTTTTTTAGTCTTCCTGTCAACCGAATAAGGCGTCAAATGAAACGGTGTACCTATGCAATATTACACTCTAAGGCGATAAATAAGGTATGGCGTATCCGAAACATGTTATAGTCTAACTGCAAATAGAGTGTGTCAATAAGTTAGCAACTCTGTTACTGGTTAAATACAGTATGTCAATAAGTTACCAATTTTATTACCCGATGTGCAGTAGTTTTTTTGGAAACCGCAACCTATGCAGATACTTTACAATGGTGAGACATGGAAAAACGATAACAGACAACTCAAATCCAATCCATAACATGTAACAAAATTCAAGACTGTTGTATATTGTAAACTATTTTCCTTATTTTACACTTTTTTCTTCATGAGTATTGTTAGATCTAAACCTCTGAACTCTCCTAGACGCTTAGATTACTGAGTGATGAGAGTAGCAATATAAAATCTAAGAACGAACCTAGAAGCATCTTGATAGCAAACTTAATCGGATCTTGTGAAAAAATACTATGCTCACTCTCACTTGTAGATGGTGTCATTGATGTAGCAAAAGGCGAGGCTTCGTATCATAGTAAAATATAAATAAAGGGCCAGATAGGGTAACAACTGCTAAAAAATCTTCAACATAAAGTAAAGTGGTACGCTATAAATAACTGGTGTATGTCAATCTCTACGAAAAAAATTGGTCAGATGCTAACCATACGTGTCTTCAAAATAAAATTTGAAGTGACTGATCATAACTAAACATAAACAACGTAGACGTCAAAATAATTATTCAAAGTAGCTTATTTTATTCGTAATGAACCACATCTCTGATTAGCAACATATATGATTAATTTTAAGTTGATCAGTGGCTGAAAGTGCTTAGAACACCCAAACTACTTATGAGTATTTACCTATACGGGCTTATTTAAACAAAGCTAGCTTTTGGCGAACCAGAACACGCGGAGAAATTGTATTGATCAAAACGGATAATGGAAGGACCAAAGGGGCAAACGATGACTTTAGAGTTTGGCCAACTCTGACACTCATAACCTTGTACATCCAAGTTATCTATTTAAAAAAATAGTTAGAACAACCAATGGATCAAACATAGTAGATAAACACATATTGAACTAACTAGATACTCCCTAAGTAAAAATCGCACCTTACCTAGACTTGGTCACCAGGTTTTGTAGCATCGATCGGTAATGACTGAATAAAGTGGGGGTTATTGTTGATTCGTTAACCTGCAAAAAAAAGATACTTATGGGGGTTATTCTTGATTCGTAATTATTAAGGTTTTGAGAATAGATACTTACGTGTGTTTTAACTAACCTAAAAAGAAACATAGCAACATAAGATTATTAGGGTTATGAGAAAAGGGATGTACGTGTGTTTCAACCAACCAGCAAAAAAGGAAAAACTAAGAGAATGAATTTCGATCAGAAAAACTCACTGACTGAATGAGTGATTTCAAAAGAGCATCTTGATATTAGAGTATATGACAAATACGAAGAAGAATAACGTTTTTCTGTCTCCAAGTTTTACGTTTTTCTTCACAGAATGATTTGGTTTTTTTAGGGCTTCAGAGATTTGTGAGAGTGAATGACGTAATACATAATATATCGTGATTTGTTAACGATGGATCGTAGTATAAGCCCATAACACAAGCCCGTAAGATGAAAGGCCCAAGTGATGACGTGGATATGATGTGGCATATCCCCTCTCTTATATATAATGTAAAGATATATACATATACATATATATATATATATATATATATATATATATATATATATATATATATATATATATATATATATATATATATATATATATATATATATATATATATATATATATATATATATATATATATATATATATATATATATATATATATATATATATATATATATATATATATATATAGGGAGTTTAATGTGAGAGATTTTTTAAAATTATAAAAATGAGAACCAATTTAGACCTTTGGATCTTCTAAATGGTGTCAAATTAGATCAGAATTAAATAAGAGACATTTAAATTACTGGATAGAATATTAAGAGTATTTTGGAGAATCCTATCATTAGTTGAATAAATTTTGACACAATAGTACTAGGATTTTTAGTCCAATTAAAGCAATGAATGTTCGTTTTCCTCGACTCACTCGAATTGATCTCAAATTAACGTGGATATATTTGTTCTTGGTAAAACGTATTTTTTTGGTATTTTAAAACTAATTTACTATTTAAATAAAAAACTAACTTAATTAACTATTAAACTTTTTAATCTAATTTTAAAAATCTAATTTAACTAATTTAAATAAAAACTATTTTTAAACAAAACTAATTTAATTGAAAACTAAAATAAAATCTATTGAAAACTAAATTAAAATTTCAAAAGTAAATAAAATATTTTTTAAGTTTTTATATTTTTATAACTGAATTAAAGAAAAATGAAATAAAACTTTTATATAAAATTAATTAAACTAAAAACTTGATTTAATCTAAATAACTAAACTGCCAGCTAAGAATTTAAATCCTATATAAATTTAATGTTAAGTAAAGAAACTCAAATGAAGCACTAGAACAGTTGGTAAGGCGTTTGGTTCCTGGACAGGATGTCCAGGGTTCGAGTCCTGGTTTGGACGTTTTTGCTATTAATATTTTTTTTTACTTTTTGGAATTTCAGAATAACAGATCAATTGAATCTGTTATGTATCAGCAATATAAGCACATATTAAAAGCCTAAATAAGCCATACGACCGTAACAAATAAGCAACTAAGACGAATAAGCCAAGTAAGCAGTTTAAACGAATAAGCTAAAATGATATAGACTAAATAAGCTGATATGAACTTTAACCAATAAACTGAAAAGTCTAAAAAGCGAATACTCCTAAAACGAACTCCAAACTAATAAGTAGATCCTAACAGTCTTACTAAACACAAGCAGATATCCAAACTAGCCTATACCAGATTAAATCAACAATCCAAACAAACTTATACCCAAACTAAAACAGATTAAACAATTTAAGCAGATAACAAAACTTAACAAGGGCAGATCCAAACAGCATCAATACAAGCAGATATATCAAATACAATAACCGAATCAAAAGCAGATAGTGCAGATATAACATAAACCAGACAATTAAATAAGCTAAGTAGATCCTAACCAACTAAATAATCCAAACAACTAAAACGAAGCAGATTTAATCTTAACAAAAGCAGATAAGCAGATTTAATCAACTCGAATACAAAGCAGATAAACAAATCAAGAGCAGAAATAAGCAGATTAAAAATAACATAAACTAAATATTGAAATTAACTCTAAAATTAAAAAGAAAACAAACCTTATGATGATTCATTTGAGTAGAAGGTGGGCGCTGAACCCCCTTGTGAACCGAAACAAACGAACCAACACCACCGTAAGTTATCAACCCAATATCATCATCTCCATCAACAACATCTTCGAACCATAACAGTAACCATCGAACTAATATATATTTTTTTAATATTTTTTTATCTTTCCAGTGGGGAAAGAGTTCTACCTTTTTATTTTACTTTAACAATTATTTAATCAAAAATAATCTTAAGATAATAATGCAATAATAATCAAACGAGACAAAAATTTTAACTAAATAATAATTTCATTAATATAAAAACTTCGAATACAAGACTTGATTGAAAATGAAATTACATTAAACCCTAATACTATTTTTCAGAAATAAAAATTAAAATAAAGAAAAAGGCCCACTAAAATTATAGATAGGAGGGGTTTTTATAGGAGAAACCCCAGGAAACCCTCTTCTTAGCTTCAATATTAAGCAACAAATCCTAGCCGTCCAATCCTTCTTTTCTTCTTCTATCTCTTCAATTTTTTGATCTAGCGGATGAAAAACGCATCTTGAGCCACGGATTGCCAGGTTGGCAGAAGTTGTGTTTGTTGTGCTAGTTTGATAGATGAGGTGGAGGCTGTTTATTGGATGGAGGGGATGTGGAGAGGTGTGTGAGCCAATCAAAACATAAGGATTAGCCACGTTGGTGAGAGGAGAGGACCACTAGTGAGTGATTGCTCTGTTTTTCATGGGGATTTAATTCCCATTGGTGTGAATTAACCATTGAGGGTAAAACCCCCAATTTTTATGGGTAAAATTGGGTGATGGTAAAAATTAGGGTTTGAAGTGGTGGTTACGTATTTTGTGGAGAAGATGAAAGTGGGTGAGTGAAAACTTTGTTTGTAACGAATGAATAAAAGTGGGTGTGGGTAAAAGTTATTATTTAATGTGTGGGGTGAGTGTAGATAAACACGTGGGTGTGTGAGTTGGTAGGATTTACGTTTGAGGAGGTGTTGACTGGGTTGATTGACCACAAAGCAAAAGTGAATAATTCACTCTTTACTCGTTCCATCCCAAAATTATTTATCAGTTGGGCCCAATATTAACCATTCTCCTTCCGTTTTACTTTAATTAGCCAAGTGGGCTTTTAAAGCCCAACAATTATAACTTCATCCGTTTTATATGACATGGGCTTTTGATTTGGGCTTTTGATTTAATATGAACTTTATATCCCATAAATGGGCCTTTGAGCCCATTAATCTGAATGTGTGACCCACTTGGCTTGAAATCTTCGTAAAATTAAATCCACTAGAAATCGAGCTCAAATTTGGCTTTGTTGCTCATTTCTTCAAAACCGTGTCGGTTTCACCGGTTTTCGTGATCTTAGGCACACTTTTGGTCTTTTGACTTTGTCTTCGTCTCTTTCTTGGACTTTTCTTCAACATTTGACCGTGAAATCCCGTGTTTTCTTTCCTTTTGATCATTTGTACCTATTTTAACACAAAAACACAAAACCACGCGTAATTCCGAATTTTACGATATTAAACACATGATTAGGTCTTGTTTTTCCTTGATTTTAGTGGCAAAAGGATAAGTGTTTACACACTTATTAAATCCCCTACACTTGACCATTGCAATGACCCCATGCAATGCATTATTTTAAAGCATAAAGTTACACTTTTCTCATAATTAATCCATCTCGGCCTTTATTACTATTACTACTACTATGACGAAAAGGTAAAAACTTAAAAGGAAACCAAAGTTAATACAATTTTATTAACTTGAAAATTATTTGATGGAAGAAACTCGTAGAGAAATCTAAGACTTAATTAGGGCTTTGGTGTCATGAATATTAATCACCCTCAAGTTTCACGTTCCCCAAACCAAGCTTAAAAACGAGATCATTGTTTACCATAAGTCCTTAGGTTAAAACCACTTATATAAGACAATTGTGTAATACTCTTTCTCCAATTCCTACTTTGTATCTCTAGATTTTATTGATTGTCATTCACCCGTAGGCTCATTTGACTTATTTGATAATTATTATTCCAAAACTGAAGGCCAAACGGTGCAAACCCGACACTCAAAACCTAACCTCGTCCTCAAAAACGTTGTTACTAAAGTAAGCCCACATCAAGGATGATTTAACACGATTTGGGGAATAAATTCCCGGACCCAAAATTTGGCCAATTAGTACTACTTATTAATTATTCCTCCAAAGTCATGTAGACTTTATGTGGAGTTTAGCAAGTTCACATCATATACCCTTAGGCTCTTTAAGATGTAAAAATGCTCCCCGTCTATTGTCCACACCCTAAGGCTCCTTGAATGATAAATGAGGGAATTGATTTTTGATCAATTTTTATTCAAAACTTACCATGCCATACACCCCAAGGCTCTAATGAGAAGGTTCGTGCTACATGCCACACACCCTAAGGCTCCTTGAGGTCATGTTTTAATCTTATTCTTTCTTTATTTATGATATATATAGTAGGCCAAATTCCGCGGTCCCATAGTCTGAATACCTCCTACTTAGTGGTTATGAGCCACCTTAGTCGGAAGTCCACAACGCTGGCACCCTCAATGTGTTAATGCTTTAATTACAAGGAGAATAAAGATTTGGCTAAGAGTTAAGATATCGAATCTACACCGCAAGAATCCTCATTTATTAAGCATATAAATATACAAGCGGGAAGAAAGAGCCACAAAAACCATATAAGCAAAAATTAACCCTTAAACTTATTATCAACTCTATCATCTCTCGTTCTCCATAATTTAAAATCTCAAGGAATGAGACTCGTGGATGCTTAGCCTAATAAACCAATTAAGGTCCATATGGTTAAGGATACTAGCTAGAGTAAACTTGGACAAGTAAACTCGGGTTAAGTCAAAATATTCACGACGGGCCTAATATATCAAAGATATCAAAACTTGTTAAAAACATTTTATTCATTTATTTATTTTTTTGACTTTATTCTTGAAATAGAAAATATAAATAAGATGCGATGATAAGAGGAAAGACATAAATGAAAAATACTACTATGCCAAAATAGATCAAAAATTTAAAAAACGTTGAAATTTTTTAAATTTTCCGGTTAAATGGGGTCAAATTCATGGAAAAACCCACTAAAATTCGATAGAAGTCCCCTTACAGTTAATATAAACATTGTCCTTAATGTTTAGGCATGTGGGAGAATAAACTCCCCTACACTTAGGACATTCAGTACGTTGTTTAAAATCGAGCTAAGGAAGAGAAAACTAAAGTGATTACATTTATTTGTTTTATTTATATACATGTATGGATCACAATAGTTTTGAGAGAACCGGGTACACGGGAACACGGGATCACGGGTCGCGTCAAAAGCACCAAAAGTGGATCATCAAAGCACATGTCCCTGCACAATCATCACAACACACAAACAACCTACTTGGCTCCCCCTACACTTATTGGTGGAAATGGATGAAGGTGAAAAAGGGTGGAAAGGATGGTAAAGGTAAAAGTCTAACCTAGTTATACGATGCTTGATTTATTTATCACGAGTCTCTAGCTCGACTCGATTTCCCGAATTAATTCAAGGGAAATATGAAGAGGGATGGAATCATCTCATGAGAGATGTCCTCTCTATAGTACAACTTAACCCGTTGGCCATTCACCTTAAAATTGGGTGTTGGAGTTGTGGATTTGCTATATATGATCTGGTGGTCTAACATGGTGGTAGATAAGATGGTTGCTGTGGTTGCTGATAGGTGTGTGGTGGTGGCTGCTGCAAGTATGATGGTTGTTGATAAGTGTAAGCCATGTTTTGTTGAGAAGCATAAATTGCAAGTGGATCATGAACTTGAGGTGTAGACAACCGAGCCTCGATCACATGGCATTCGTGTTGTTGAAGAAAAGCTTGAAGTTGATCCACATTGGTGTTATGCAAGTCCTTAGCCAATTTAACATCCGTCACATATTTTTTCCATTCTGGAGGAATAGCGTTCAAATACTTGGTGTTCAATTGAAAGGTAGGAATTTCCATGCCGTATATATTAAGCTCATTCAACAATAGGGTAAATCTCAGATAGTAATCATTGAGAGTCTCCCCTGGCACATAGGAAAACTTATCAAAAGTATCATAAAGCTTACACTCTCGTTCTTGTTTAGTTAACGAGGTTCCTTGCATGAGAACACGAGTTCTATCCCATAACTCTTTGGCAACTTTATGTTTGCTGACGAGTTTGTAGACATCTGGAGGAAGGGCTTGGAGAATGATGTTTGTAGCATACTTATCACATTTGTCTTGAATCTTCATATCTCCAGTCAACTCACCCGTTGTGCGAGGACGAGTAGTCGTACCTTCCGTCACTGTACCATAATCTAATGGTCTATTGAGCACCGATGCCCAAATGAGATGTCCATTCTCTTTGTTCAACATGTAAAGTTCCATTCGGGAAGTCCAATCCTCATACATAGACTTCTCCAACATTGGTGGATGATTATCCGTACCCGAGAGAATGGACTTATCCGTAAGAGATGTGTACTCCATTTCAATAAGGTAAGATTTACAAAGTTGATCGAACAATGAAATAAGGTTAAGTGTTTTTGTGTTGAAGTCGAAAATTTTTAAGGAATAATTTTTGTATTGTCGGAGTTTCTAGATCAGAATGCCAGATCGGAATGTCACTATCGGAATGTCACACTATCTGAATGTCCAGATCGGAATGTCAGATCGGAATGTCACACTATCTGAATGTCCAGATCGGAATGTCACTATCGGAATGTCCAGATCGTAATATAAACCTGTCGAAATGTTGTTGATATCGAAATGCCTAGATCGCAAAGTTCTATCGGAATGTTGAGATCGCAAAGTACTGTCAGAATGATTCAGATCGGAATATAGCTGACAAAATTTAGGCAGAGTAACGACTTAAAACTTCCTTATAACCGTTGGAATCCCAGATCGCAAAGATCGATCGGAATGTCCAGATCGGAATAAGTATCGAAATCCAAGTATCACAAAGTAGAACCAGTCACTTTCCGATGGTGATGGTTATTGCGATGGAAACCCCTTTTCACGTGTACTTTCTGATGATGATGGTTGCTTGAAATTCGGAATGAAGAAAAACAAGAACTTTTTGAACTTTTGATCCAAGAAAGATTATGTTTTAACCAAAACCAAGATACCAAAAAACACTATAACACGATTAACTACGTTATACTACTAGAAATCACGATCAAACACAAAAAAATTTGATGATTCGGCAAGAAACACTCAACAACCTACGAAATCTTTATAAAAACATACGCAACACTAAAATAAACCTATATTTCATCCCAAGCTCTTGATACCATTTGTGGATTTGCTATAAGCTAATCCGGTGGTCTAGGTGGGTGGTGGAAGATGGTGGAAGCCATTGTTGAGAGAGAGAGAAGAGAGGCTGTGTGTGAAAATAAAGAAAAGTGTATTAAATGAAATGAAACACAAAATGACACAAGCAACACCCCTTCTTGGAAGCTAAGGAGGGGTATATATAGTCACACACGACCCTTAAACTA
Source organism: Glebionis coronaria (assembly GCA_025667525.1). NCBI lineage: Eukaryota > Viridiplantae > Streptophyta > Magnoliopsida > Asterales > Asteraceae > Glebionis > Glebionis coronaria. The sequence goes on from JANFOE010001831.1 coordinate 25,888, forward strand.
TACATTGTACCTAGTCTAGTCTAAGCGTATGTGACTATGATAACTAATGGGAATTCTTAAATGTCGTCACATAAAGGCCTCAGAAGACATCATCAGCATTGGACGCTTCATGGAAGCTCTTGTTCTTTTATCATTATTTACTTGTTAGGAAAAATATTGTAAGGAATTATACACGTCGTCCCATGGGGGAAGATTGTTGGAAACTCACTTTATGTGACGACATTTAAGGATTCCCATTAGTTATCATAGTCACATACGCTTAGACTAGACTAGGTACAATGTATAGTTTAAGGGTCGTGTGTGACTATATATACCCTTCCTTAGCTTCCAAGGAGGGGTGTTGCTTGTGTCATTTTGTGTTTCATTTCATTTAATACACTTTTCTTTATTTTCACACACAACCTCTCTTCTCTCTCTCTCAACAATGGCTTCCACCATCATCCACCACCAACCTAGACCACCGGATTAGCTTATAGCAAATCCACATTGGGCCCATTTGGTTGGGATAACTCAATGGTTCCATAAGGGAAGACTTGGGCCACGGTGAATGGACCGGACCAACGACTCTTAAGTTTACCCGAAGAGATTTTCAACCGAGAGTTAAAGAGTAAAACTTGATCACCAATATGGAACTCTCGGTTTTTAATCTTGGAATCATGAATGAGCTTAGTCTTTTCCTTGTATATTAATGAATTTTCATAAGCCTCATTCCTAAGTTCATTGAGTTCATTGAGTTGGATTTTCCTATGATCACCGGCTTTGTTTATGTCAAAATTAGCCCATTTCAAGGCCCAATAAGCCTTATGCTCCAACTCAATGGGGAGGTGGCACGACTTTCCGTACACAAGGCGATAAGGGGTACAACCTATAGGTGTCTTATAAGCGGTACGGAAAGCCCACAAAGCATCATCTAATTTTTCGGCCCATGAGGCACGATGCTCTCCCACGGTTCGCTCTAATATTCTCTTAAGACCAAGGTTAGAAACCTCGGCTTGTCCATTAGTTTGTGGATGATACGTGGTGGAAAGTCGGTGATTGACACCATACTTAGCCATGACTCGTGCGAATTGATCATTGCAAAAATGAGTCCCGCGATCACTAATAATAGCACGAGGCACACCGAATCGAGCAAACAATTGTTTCAAGAAGTTAACAACCACCCTCGCATCGTTAGTAGGTAAAGCCTTCGCTTCAACCCATTTTGATACGTAGTCAACGGCTACGAGGATGTACTTGTTTCCTTTGGATGATGGAAATGGCCCCATAAAGTCGATGCCCCATACGTCAAAGATTTCACACTCTTGGATGAATATTTGAGGCATCTCATCTTTATGTGTGATCTTGCCTTGTCTTTGGCAAGCATCACAATGCTTAATCATTTCATGTGCATCATGATAAATGGTGGGCCAATAGAATCCGGAGTCGAAAACTTTTTTAGCGGTGTAATTAGGACCAAAGTGACCACCGATGGGTCCTTTATGGCAAGCTTCAAGGATTTGTAAAGCCGCCGGCCCATCAACACATCTACGAATGATTAAATCCGCACATTGCTTGAAAAGATAGGGGTCGTCCTAATAGTACGTTTTAACGTCCTTGAAGAATTTTTTCTTTTGTTGGGACGATAACCCTTCGATAAGAACACCACCCGCCAAATAGTTTGCAATGTCCGCAAACCATGGGGTATCATCAAGATTGGAATTAATAGACATTAAGGTCTCAAGAGGAAAAGATTCATTAATCTCTTGATATGGAGATTCCCCTTGATAAGGATCCTCAAGTCTACTAAGATGATCCGCGACTAGGTTTTCCGCTCCTTTTTTATCACGAATTTCGATTTTAAATTCTTGTAGGAGCAAAACCCAACGAAGGAGTCTCGGTTTAGAATCTTGCTTGGTCAACAAGTATTTCAAGGCGGAATGGTCGGTGTAAACGATGGTGGTGGAAAGCACAAGATAGGGGCGGAATTTCTCAAAAGCATACACTACGGCTAAAAGCTCTTTTTCGGTAGTGGTATAATGAAATTGAGCCCTCGTCATTGTCTTACTAGCATAATGAATGGGTTGGAAATGTTTGTTAACTCGTTGACCTAAAACCGCTCCTACCGCGAAATCACTAGCATCACACATGAGCTCGAAAGGTAACTCCCAATTTGGAGAGACTAAGACCGGTGCCTTAGTTAATTTACCTTTAAGAAGTTCGAAAGAGTCGAGACATTCTTGAGAGAAGATGAAAGGAGCATCCTTTTCTACTAGTTGAGTCATTGGACGAGCTATTTTCGAGAAATCTTGGATGAAACGTCGATAAAATCCCGCATGGCCTAAAAAAATTCTAACTACTTTGACGGTGGTAGGTGGAGGTAACTTAGCAATGACGTCAACTTTAGCACGGTCGACTTCGATACCGGCTTTGGAAATTTTATAACCGAGGACGATGCCTTCTTTTACCATGAAATGGCATTTTTCCCAATTAAGAAAGAGACGAGTGTCTTCACACCGTACGTTCTAAATTAGCAAGGCAAGAAGAGAAAGAATCACCATAGACCGAGAAATCGTCCATAAAGACTTCCATAGTTTCTTCAACCATGTCATGAAATATCGCCATCATACACCTTTGGAAAGTCCCAGGAGCATTGCATAAGCCGAAAGGCATTCGTTTGTAAGAAAATGTTCCATAGGGACAAGTGAATGTGGTTTTCTCTTGGTCTTTTGGATCGATAGGGATTTGAAAATATCCGGAAAAACCATCTAAGAAGCAATAGAAATCATTACCCGCTAAATGCTCGAGTATTTGATCCATGAAAGGAAGAGGGAAATGATCCTTACGAGTGGCATCATTGAGCTTACGATAGTCTATGCAAACTCGCCAACCCGTTACGAGTCGAGTAGGAATCAACTCGTTGTTTTCATTGGGAACAACGGTGATTCCGCCTTTCTTAAGCACACAATGGACGGGACTAACCCATGGCGAATCCGAGATAGGGTAAATCATTCCGGCATCTAGAAGTTTGATAACTTCTTTCTTTATGACTTCATGAATTTTTGGATTAACCCTTCTTTGATTTTGGATTGCGGGTATAAAGTCATCTTCCATGAGAATTTTATGAGTACAAAAATTAGATCAATTCCGCGAATGTCGGAGATTTTCCAAGCAATTTCTTTCTTATGATTCTTAAGCACATCGATAAGTCGGGATTTTTCATCTTCTTTTAAGTCCTTAGCGATAATGACGGGTAACTTATTATCCTCCTCTAAGAAAACATACTCTAAATGAAACGGTAAATCCTTAAGCTCTAAATCCGGTGGATTGTCGGTGGAAGGCTTAGTCAAATTAGGATCATCGTTTGTAACTTCCTTAGGAGTAGGTGGAGAAATATGGTCCTCATTGAGAAGTCTCTCAATGGTACGAATGTCTTCTTCCTAATCGGTGGGAGAATCGTCATATTTTAAATCCACATCCCCTAAACTCGCTTCAAATTCTTGTAAAAGAAAGTCACTTTCTCCAAATGGAGTCAATGAAGGAGAAATAGAAGGTCCGGTCTCAATATGAGGTAAAGGAGAAATCCCGCTCTTACAAGCCTCGTGAAAATGTTCTTCACATGCTTCGTCGAGCACATCGATATAAATCACGGATTCGGGCTCATCGGGAAGTTTGGAAAGTTTACCCATGTTAAAGACGATTTTATCATCCCCGACCTCATGATAAGCTCACCCGCGGCTACATCAATTAATGTACGCCCGGTTCTCAAGAAGGGTCGTCCCACAATTAAGGGAACACGGGGATCCATCTCATAGTCGACTACAACGAAGTCGGCGGGAAAACTGAATTTGTCGACTCCTACAAAAACATCCTCGGCTATCCCCACCGGATAAGCAACCGTACGGTTAGCTAATTCCAATGTCATACGAGTGGGGATTAGCTCGGGTAAAGATAATTGTTTCCACACACACAATGGCATAAGATTGATACTCGCTCCGAGATACGCCAAAGCCATACAATTCTCAACACCCGAAAAATTGCAAGGAATAAGGAATCGACCGAGATCTCCTAACTTAACCGGTAATTTTCTCAAAAGAACCGCGGAACAATTCTCATTCAATTGGGTATTGGCAATATCAAGCAACTTTTCCTTATCACTTAAAAGGTCCTTAAACATCTTAGCGTACTTAGGCATGTGAGCGAGCACCTCGGCAAAGGTGATATTAGAATTCAATTGTTTGAACATTTTTAGGAAGTTCGAAACTTGAATATCATCCTTATTCTTCAATTTCTCTTTCCGCAACCTTGAGGGATAAGGTATATTGGGTTGAGATGAAGGCTTTGGAGTGGATTGCTCACTCACATCCTTTGGTGGAGGAGGAGTAGAAATGGAAGGTGAAAGAACCGGTTTGGGAACCGAAGGTGTGGTAGAAAATTTGGGTATCGGTGGAACATAAGGTGTATACGAATGCATAACGGGTGGTATGTCACAAGTAGAAGAAGAAGGAGGTTGGGTAGAAGAAGAAGGTATCTCGGGTCCTTGGTTAGGTGGGGGATAGGAAGGTTCTACAGTGGTCTTACCGCTCCTAGTAGTTATAGCATTAACATTAGCCCTAGGATTGGTTACGGTGTTCGAAGGGAGGGCACCTTGGGGACGAAGGGTTTGAATCATTGTCAAAAATTTCTTATCGGTCGATTCTTGCATCTCTCTCATAATTCGTTTATGGTCGGTCAATTTTTGTAGAACCAAGTCCATTTGAGGATTATGCATGTTCATTTGATTATACCCTTGATTGTTAAAACCTTGATTAGGAAAACCTTGGTTTTGATATTGATTATAACCTTGATTAAATCCTTGATTTTGAAAACCTTGGTTATTAAATCATTGAATTTGGTTATTGAACCCTTGGTTTTGCCCTTGAAAATTCCATTGATTTTGATTAAAACCCCGTTGATTAGCATTTCCTTGAAAATTACCCCGTTGAGGACCTTGGTTCCTATTTTGGGCGGGTGGGGGTGGTCTTTGTGGTGCTACAAAACCCGGAGGAGCCAAATAGTTATTAGACTTGTAAGACAAATGGTTAACATCAACATTTAGTTTGAAATTAATCCGCTCATTTTCATTGTTGTTATAAGCATAAACTTCTTGTTGATTATTGTAAATCTTGTCACAATTAAAGTATGAACGCGGTCCACCACAAGTTTCACACGTTTCACAAGTTTCTTTCATGGCATTAACTTGACCATTTAGGGCATCGGTTTTTAGAGCAAGTGATTCAAAAAGCAAGTGAGTTTATCGATTCTCTTGTCACTCTCACTAGAACTAGCACTTGCCATAGTGGCCCTAAAACTCTTGGTTTGCACTTTAGCCTTATTTTCAATTATGGCCCAAGCCTCGTTCATTGACTTCACAAGAATATTGCCCCCGCGGCACTATTAAGTGAGTCTTGGTCATTTAGAGTTAAACCATTGTAAAACGTATTAATTTGATGCACTTTAGTGAAACCGTGTTGTGTACATTTTCTTAAAAGGTCTTTGAATCGATCCCAAGACTCACTAAACGTTTCCACATATTGTTGTTCAAAGGTGATGATCTCATTCCTTAAAGAAGTGGTCCATGATGGTGGGAAAAAGTAGTTTATGAACTTGGTCTCTAAGTCGATCCATGTTGTAATACTTTGGGGTGGTTCCTTTTCCAGCCAAATCCGGGCTTGTCCCTCGAGGGAAAAAGGAAAGAGTTGTAAACGAATAGCCTCTTGTGGCACCCCATTGTATTTGACGGTGTTGGCTAATTGTATGAAACGTTTGATATGAGCGTGTGGGTCATCATTAGTACGGCCTAAAAATGGTGTAGCGGAAACCATTTGAAGAAAACCCGTTTTAAGTTCAAAATTATTAGCTCCAATATCCAGCACCACAATCGCGTCATCGTTTCCTTCAACGTGAGATTGTAGAATCTCAATCATTGGTCGATTATCCGTTGCCATTGTATTGTCGAAAGCTCGATTCTTGGGATCGGCTTTAATGACGGTCTTTTTGTTTTTCTTCTTCTTCTTATTTTTGGAAGAATTGGAAGAGTTTGGTACACCAATCGGTATGTATGTATGCGCGCGAGTGCGCATACAATTAAAACTTGGAGTGAGGTAGGTGACCTCAGTCGACTTTGAGAGGAAAAGGATTCTCCCTCTCGAGGTGCAATATGAAAAAGCTACAAAAATATATACTTAAGTACTACTTGAGTTGGCAAACCAATAATCGGTCGTCCCTCTCAATATACGCACAAGCAAGCGGGGAAACGAGGTGGCACAAAGCACTTAAAAACCTTTTTCCTTAGACGGCCTTTTATAGCGCGTCGCCTTATACCCACCTTATAGTTTGTATATATCGAGTTCAAACGTCTTACTAGTATTTATCTATTTTGCCTTTTTATTTCGTTTAGGATGCGAATACAATAGTTAGGTGATGAAATCCCAACTAAGGCTTATTTGAAAAGTAGGTAAATTAATGTTCTACATAATATAATAAATGAAAAATCTTTTTGTATTTTTTTAGAAAAATATATATTCACAATAAAAAACGAAAGAAATCGAACTAAGAAAAATAATACTAATACGTAATATTTTTGGTGTAATACTTTTAGGAAAAAGTATTACTTTTTGAGTTTTTTTATTTTTTGGTGCAAATCTTAGGAAAGAATTTGCTTTTGTGATTTTTTTATTTTTTTTATTTTTAAGTTTTTGATTTTTTTTGTATTTTTGATTTTGTGCAAGAAAGTAACGTTCAAAATGAACAGATCCCAAAATCCAAACGTCTCACGAAATCGTCAATCGTACGAGCGAAGCGGCAGCGGCGCCATTTCAGTACTAGGATTTTTAGTCCAATTAAAGCAATGAATGTTCGTCTTCCTCGACTCACTCGAATTGATCTCAAATTAACGTGGATATATTTGTTCTTGGTAAAACGTATTTTTTTGGTATTTTAAAACTAATTTACTATTTAGTATTAGAAACTAACTTAATTAACTATTAAACTTTTGAATCTAATTTTAAAAATCTAATTTAACTAATTTAAATAAAAACTATTTTTAAACAAAACTAATTTAATTGAAAACTAAAATAAAATCTATTGAAAACTAAATTAAACTATATAAGTAAATAAAATATTTTTTTAACTTTTTATATTTTTATAACTGAATTAAAGAAAAATGAAATAAAACTTTTATATAAAATTAATTAAACTAAAAACTTGATTTAATCTAATTAACTAAACTGCCAGCTAAGAATTTAAATTATATATAAATTTAATGTTAAGTAAAGAAACTCAAATGAAGCACTAGAACAGTTGGTAAGGCGTTTTGTTCCTGGACAGGATGTCCAGGGTTCGAGTCCTGGTTTGGACGTTTTTGCTATTAATATTTTTTTTACTTTTTGGAATTTCAGAATAATAGATCAATTGAATCTGTTATGTATCAGCAATATAAGCACATATTAAAAGCCAAAATAAGCCATACAGCCGTAACAAATAAGCAACTAAGACGAATAAGCCAAGTAAGCAGTTTAAACGAATAAAAAATGATATAGACTAAATAAGCTGATATGAACTTAAACCAATAAACTGAAAAGTCTAAAAAGCAGATACTCCTAAAACGAACTCCAAACTAATAAGCAGATCCTAACAGTCTTACTAAACACAAGCAGATATCCAAACTAGCTTATACTAGATTAAATCAACAATCCAAACAAACTTATACCCAAACTAAAACAGATTAAACAATTTAAGCAGATAACAAAACTTAACAAGGGCAGATCCAAACAGCATCAATACAAGCAGATATATCAAATACAATAACCGAATCAAAAGCAGATAGTGAAGATATAACATAAACCAGACAACTAAATAAGCTAAGCAGATCCTAACCAACTAAATAATCCAAACAACTAAAACGAAGCAGATTCAATCTTAACAAAAGCAGATAAGCAGATTTAATCAACTCGAATACAAAGCAGATAAACAAATCAAGAGTAGAAATAAGCAGATTAAAAATAAGATAAACTAAATATTGAACTTAACTCTAAAATTAAAAAGAAAACAAACCTTATGATGATTCCTTTGAGTAGAAGGTGGGCGCTGAACCCCCTTGTGAACCGAAACAAACGAACCAACACCACCGTAAATTATCAACCCAATATCATCATCACCATCAACAACATCTTCGAACCATAACAGTAACCATCGAACTAATATATTCTTTTTTATATTTTTTTATCTTTCCAGTGGGGAAAGAGTTCTACCTTTTTATTTTACTTTAACAATTATTTAATCAAAAATAATCTTAAGATAATAATGCAATAATAAGCAAACGAGACAAAAATTTTAACTAAATAATAATTTCATTAATATAAAAAGTTCGATTACAAGACTTGATTGAAAATGAAATTACATTAAACCCTAATACTATTTTTCAGAAATAAAAATTAAAATAAAAAAAAGGCACACTAAAATTACAGATAGGAGGGGTTTTTATAGGAGAAACCCCAAGAAACCCTCTTCTTAGCTTCAATATTAAGCAACAAATCCTAGCCGTCCAATTCTTCTTTTCTTCTTCTCTCTCTTCAATTTTTTGATCTTGCGGATGAAAAACGCATCTTGAGCCACGGATTGCCAGGTTGGCAGAAGTTGTGTTTGTTGTGCTAGTTTGATTGATGAGGTGGAGGTTGTTTATTGGATGGAGGGGATGTGGAGAGGTGTGTGAGCCAATCAAAACATAAGGATTATCCACGTTGGTGAGAGGAGAGGACCACTAGTGAGTGATTGCTCCGTTTTTCATGGGGATTTAATTCCCATTGGTGTGAATTAACCATTGAGGGTAAAACCACCAATTTTTATGGGTAAAATTGGGTGATGGTAAAAATTAGGGTTTGAAGTGGTGGCTGCGTATTTTGTGGAGAAGATGAAAGTGGGTGAGTGAAAACTTTGTTTGTAACGAATGAATGAAAGTGGGTGTGGGTAAAAGTTATTATTTAATGTGTGGGGTGAGTGTAGATAAACACGTGGGTGTGTGAGTTGGTAGGATTTACGTTTGAGGAGGTGTTGACTGGGTTGATTGACCACAAAGCAAAAGTGAATAATTCACTCTTTACTCGTTCCATCCCAAAATTATTTATCAGTTGGGCCCAATATTAACCATTCTCCTTCCGTTTTACTTTAATTAGCCAAGTGGGCTTTTAAAGCCCAACAATTATAACTCTATCCGTCTTATATGACATGGGCTTTTGATTTGGGCTTTTGATTTAATATGAACTTTATATCCCATAAATGGGCCTTTGAGCCCATTAATCCGAATGTGGGACCCACTTAGCTTGAAATCTTCGTAAAATTAAATCCACTAGAAATCGAGCTCAAATTTGGCTTTGTTGATCATTTCTTTAAAACCGTGTCAGTTTCGCCGGTTTTCGTGATCTTAGGCACACTTTTGGTCTTTTGACTTTGTTTTCGTCTCTTTCTTGGACTTTTCTTCAACATTTGATCGTGAAATCCCGTGTTTTCTTTTCTTTTGATCATTTGTACCTATTTTAACATAAAAACACAAAACCATGCGTAATTCCGACTTTTACGATATTAAACACATGTATATATATATATTTATATATATATATATATATATATATATATATATATATATATATATATATATATATATATATATATATATATATATATATATATATGTATATATGTATGTATATATATATATACATACACACACACACACACACACACACACACACACACACATATATATATATATATATATATATATATATATATATATATATATATATATATATATATATATATATATATATATATATATATATATATATATATATATATATATATATATATATATATATATATATATATATATATATATATATATATATATATATATATATATATATATATATATATATATATACATATATATATATATATATATATATATATATATATATATATATATACATATATATATATATATACATATATATATATATATATATATATATATATATACATATATATATATATACATATATATATATATATATATATACATATATATATATATATATATATATATATATATATATATATATATATATATATATATATATATATATATATATATATATATATATATATATATATATATATATATATATATATATATATATATATATATATATATATATATATATATATATATACATATATATATATATATACATATATATATATATATATATATATATATATATATATATATATATATATATATATATATATATATATATATATATATATATATATATATATATATATATATATATATATACGTATATATAGACATTTATATATACTTGTGGCAAAACCCGCCCGATGGGCGGGTATAACGTCTAATTATCGTTCACATTTATTTATTTAGCTAAATGTTTGTTGTATAAATTTATTTTTTTTTAGTTTTTTTAAAGCACAGGAGACATGTTAGTCAAATTTTTTTTGTTATGTTTTATTACTTATATAGTACCAAATAGGTGACCATGACTTGTAATTGTCGGTTACATCGTTTTGTTTAGCTAAATATTGATGTACAAAAATTTAAAACAACATTACACACAAGTATGCAAATATATGACTAAAATATGATTTTTGTGTAGCCACTTAGAAAAGTTATCTTATAGTCTAGACCCGGACATGTGATACAACATATTAGGGATGAGCTCGGTACCGGTCCCGTCCCGAATTAGTGGTACCGATTATTTCTCGAGCATAAATTTAAGGTATCGGTACCGTACCAAACCGAATTCGGGTATCGGTACCGGTACGGGAATCGGTACCGGTACCGGGTAATCGGGATTTTCCCGTTCTTTTCCGGGAATTTCCCGATTTGGTACCGGTCCCGTCCCGAATTAGTGGTCCCGAATTTTTTCTCACCTTATTTCGTAGTCCCGGTACCGTACCGAACGGGATTCGAGTATCGGGAATCAGTACGGTTCCGGGAACGGTTCGGGTTCAATTCGGGATTCGGGTCCAAATGCTCATCCCTACAACATATTATACACTGAAAAAAGAGTTGACCTACTACGCTGTAAGAGATGATAAAATAGAATATAAATTCAAATCAAGTGTTAGTAAGCAATATCTACTAAGGCTGAAAGGAGTTGGCAATATCCCATGAGTGACTTTCATTAAGTCATGCGCGAATATCATTCCTTCCAATACTCACTCATGCGCGACTGGTAGACTTGGATCAAAATCATAGGGCAAACTCATCAGCGTGAGTTTATTTTCTATGGGCCCGGTATGTTTTATTTTTTTGGTTAAGTTTATTTTTAGGTGTTTTTTTAGTATGGTGTGTTTAAATAATAAATAATAGGTATTAAAGGTCAGTGTGAGTGAGTTTGAGTTAGTATCATTACCCTCGTGAGTGAGTTGTAGTGAGTTTGTTAAAAAGCTGATGTGACGCTGACGTGGAGTGAGTGTGTTATGTTACAAGTCAACAACAAAGTCATTAATTGCTACATGCACTCACAACCATAAAATAACACTTGATTTGGAGGTATTTGCAAACCATTGTGTGTAATGTTCAATTTAGATTGTGTTCAATCTCAAACGGCTACACAAACTTGTTTGATATCAACAACGATTTTGTTTGTGCTTAATCTCAAACGGATTTATAAACTAAATTTTTTAACATTACACTTTTTTAACAGATTTTGTTTTTAAATTTGTATTCACAAAAGTACTTTTTTTTCATTTTTTCATAAAATATATTTTTTACACTATTTTTTTTTCATTTATTCATACACTTGTTATATTTTTTATTAGGAAAACACTTAAATGTTGCGTTAAATATTTTGCAACTAACACCTTCATGCGTTTCGTAAATTTTAACTATTAAACACCTCTCATGTGACTTACATTTTTTTTAAAGAATTTTTTCTATACGTGTGTGTTGGACATTTTTTCAAATGAGAGGTGTAATATTTAGAAATAATTTATTTTTAATAGATGTAAGTCGCATTTAACAGTAAAAAATTGAGTCACATGAGTGTTCTAGCTGTGAGAAAATTTATTGCGATATTTAAAAATTTTCTAATAGTATAAGAAGAATAGAATAAAATTAGTGTATGAATAAGTGGAAAAAAATAGTGTATGTGTATATGAAATATAATTATTTAAAAAAAGTTAAAGGACTCACGGTGAAAGTCTATTGCGAATCACAGGGACCATTTCTGTAATCTTTGTAAATAAAATCGGTCAAACAAGTCAAATTTTGGTCAATGCCCGATCATATTACATATATCATTTAAAATTTGAAAGTTATTTAGTGATTCTTGTAATATGTTTAGTATGTTGCGTATTTTGTTCATTTTGGAAAAGTATGTTGCATATTTTTAGAATTCATCCTTATGAAAAATCACCAGTTCGTGCTTATGAGCACCAAATATTTGCATTTTTGGTATGTTCATGTTCTAATGTTTAGATTCTTTCACAAAGCTGAACCAAGGTCGATGCATAAATAAGTAGTCAACTTTGTTGAAAATGTTAATTCAAATAGAAAGTAAGGTAACTCATAAATACCATAATTTTTTTTCAAAAGGTAATCTTCCTATATAACCAATATATTTACCTAGACACAAACTGTACGTGCTTATATATGCAAAGCCGTGTCCCCCAGGTCATAATTGTGGCCCTCCGCAGCCATGTGAAGGGTCGTCTGCCCATTCTTATCGTTCCTCACTGATATATCTGCAGTAGTAAGCTGACTTATGTACATGTTCCGTCTCCGCCAACCGTAGGCCCTAAGAAACAGGACCTGCACATATGCAAACAATTCAATCCACCTGCGTAATGACACAATTTTAAAGCTTCTTATTTATGGTAGTAATATCTACGGAACAAAAATGACAATTTTAGCTTGTTTATTAATTAGTTAGTCAATCAGTTCTGGATTCCATAGTTTCAACCCATGTAAAAAAGAGCATACATACCTCTATCCACATAAATATCATATAAGGTCACTAATCCAAAATTCTTTTGGTACAACAATCGGTATGAAAACATGAAAAATGAGGCTCAGGTCCGCGAATACTAAAGCACTGCCAAAAACATATATTCAAGTGGCACATGATATGCCGAAGTTCGTACCAACATCAGATCATCAAATGCCACACTAAAAAAATGTGTAACACTAAAGCATACTAACTTTCTATTGCAACGACTTCCTTTGGATTGACTAACTTTGCGCAAAACAAATTATTCTGTCACGAATAAAAAAGGGCCTATTAGGCTCAGATCTAACGATGTGGGAACACTATTACACAAAAACGTAAACATAGTTGGATTGACTAACTTTACGCGTGTGCGTTTATGTTTTAAGGCACAGAACTTTGATGAAGAAGGATGCAAATTATATGAGATAATGGTTACGCACACACATGCTACCCAGGTCAGGTCGGGGCGAATGGAGAACGGTGCACTAATACAAGAGAGTTTGTATGTAAAAAGTTATTGTCCGGTCTTTTCGAATTGATCACCAGTTGAAAGTGCGACTCAGTCGTTCTTGGTGGAAATTAAAATGGAGGTGGTTATCTATTTTAAACTAATAGTAAAATGAAAGTGTCGTTGAGTAAAAATAAAAGCTTTAAAAAATTAAACTAAACATGACGAGTTAAAAATAAATGATTAGAAACTTAAAGTGAATTTAAAACTTAAAACTTTGTAACAAATAAACTAAGACAAAACTAGTTTAAAAATAATACTAAGTAAAAAAATGCGAGAAAAGTTAAATTTGAAACTTCAAATAAAACGAGAAATAAAATTAAAAACTTGAAATTGGATCGCAGTCAATGCGATCGGGGTGCTTGAGCGTGCCTGGATCACACTTGGATCGTACCCTCGATCGTGATCTTTGATTGTAACAAAGGATCGCAGCCTACGATCGTAACAATCGATCGTAGACTAGGGATCGTAGCCAGTATGATCGCACTCAATGCGATAGTAAGAGTGATCGCACTCAATGCGAACGTAGCCAGGCAATCACAGTCACAGATCGCACTCAATGATCGTACCCACGATCGCAACAAGTGATCGTGGTGTGGATTATGGAGTGTGATCGTAGTGAACGATCGTACTTGGTGATCGAAGTAATGGATCGCAAGTAGAAACCCTAGGTGTTTATGCAATCACACTTACTTGACCGGAACTGATAAAACCCTTAAGCATGATACGATAGAAATCAAAGAGCAAATAGAAAATAATCCGAAAATGAATAAGCACAAATAAGCAAGACGAATAAGCACTTATCCAATCTTAACCAAATGAAAACAAGCATAAATTTAAAAACTTTTGAGACACAAAATATGCAAACTTTATAAAACAAACTTTAAAAACACTAAACTTTTAAGAAAACTTAAAAGACAATAAGCTAGATAGTAAATAAGCCAAAAAGCATAACAAGCTTTAAGCTTAATCGTATAAAACTTATATAGGATTAAAAAGATAAACTTTTTAATCACATAAACATCAAAATTAAACAAGGTGCATTAAAATTTTGAATCAATGATAACTAAAAAAATCAAGAAAGGTAGAAGAAGATTAAAGATGAAAAGCTTAAACTTGAACTTATAGATTAATGATTCCAAATACAAGATTAAACTAAAGCTTAAACATGAAAGAAAGAAAAGATGAAGTTCTAGTGAGAGAAAGTTAAACACTTTCTCTCTATAAAAATAAAACTAAAGAAAGAAAAATAAACTAGCTAACAAATTAACTAACTAACACCCTCCTAATCTATACTACTTTATAAAACATTTACAACCTTTCTAAATAAGGAAGTCTTAAAATATTAAGCCTTAAACATTTCTTTATAAAGAAAGTGAAAGAAAATAATCAATTAAATAAAAATGTTAATAAGAAATGTATATAAGTTATTATCTTTTAATTCTAAAATGTAACATCTTGAAAAATAAATATCTTTCAATTCAAAAATTTAACACCCCATCAAATTTGTAACAGCCATTTTAAATGATATTTAACAAATTTAAAACGTAACGTCTTAAGACTTTGTAACGTCTTAAGACTTTGTAACGTCTCTGGCCTATCTCAAACAAAGTCTTAAACACTATATAAACTGTTTTGGTTACACTCTAAAACTCACTTTTTTCCTCACACAATTTCCTTTAAAACATCATCACTGTGTCATCTTCACAGGTCACAGAAACAACTCTCACTGACCACTCATTAGATTAAAGTGTCCCAACCCTAACCCGATTAAAAATCCGATTATCGGGTTCGAGTGATTCGGGCTATGTTATGTCGGGTGATTCGTGTTATCGAGTTTAAGCCTGAACATAAGAAAAACTCAAAATGAAATACATTTGTTCCTAAAAAAAATAATCATCGGGTACCCGCCGCCGCACTGCGCGGGTACCCGACTAGTGTTTCATTAGGAGGGTATATATAGGAAGTAGGGAGTGCATGTGTTGCTTCCTTCTTTCTTTCTCTTTCTCGTCTCGACTTGATTTAAATTCTTTGTCTTTCTCGACGCTGTCTCGAGATTTGTCGATATAAATTGAACTTGTCTTATAATTTCTTCAATAATTAGACTTGAGTTCTTCGACTTTATTAAACTTCCGTTTTTAGACTTCTTCGATAAATCTTCAGAATAGGACTTGGACTTTCGTTCTTTTTGCACTCTTGATCTTTTGACTTCGTCTTTTCTTGTTTTCATCGATAAAAGCCCGTGAAAGCCCGTGTTTTCTTCCTTTTTCATCTTTTGGTCCTAAAACACAATAAAAACACAAACCACGCATAATTCCGACATTTACGACATAAAATACACGTTTTGGCTTGGTTATTATTATAGTTAAGTGGTAAAAGGATGGGTGTTTTCACACCTATCAAATCCCCTACACTTGACCATTGCAATGCCCTCATGCAATGCATTAGTTACAAAGCAAGTTTTAAAATTTTCATCATAATTAACCCACCTCGGCCTTTATTAAACATAAGACATGTAAAAAGATCAATGACTTACCTTAGGGCTTTGGAATGTCATGAATGTTTATCACCCTCAAGTTTCACGTTCCCTATACCAAGCTTAAAAACGAGATCGTTGTTATTATAAGTTAGCAAACTAACACAAACTCATGTGGTCCAATTATTCGCTTAGACTCCCTTATTCCTAGGTGTATCTCTTATATTTTATGATTGTCTTGAATGATCACGAGGATGCATTGTTGACTTATTTCGATAGTTATTTAGGCTGAAAATAAAGTAGGACGATTTAATCAATAGTTAGATAAAGGACAAAATCTTTTAAAACTGCTTCTCAGGACCTCATAAAGTTCATATCTTGGCATAACTTGCTTCACGATTTGAGACCTTTCTCGGACCGATATTTGGCATTGACTTCATACTTCAAATCTTGATAGACCTTCATGAAATAATGGTCTTCTCTTCATAATAAGAATTTCTTCACTTGAACTTTTTGAGAGATTCTTCATATCTGGATCACGACTTCTTCATTTTTCTCCAATCTTTATTTGGGATTTTGATATACAACGATCCGCCTCCTTTTAGGACGTGGATTTATTTATCCTCATACCTTGTTAGGGCCTTTTTGGATAGACTTCTCCATGATCTTTACGGGGCTATTTGCTTTTCGTCGTGTGTCTCGATCCTTTATATTGATTTTTGATAAATGATTCTTCACATCACTTGGGATCTTTAGCAACAAAATGTAGCCCTCATGCCTTGTTAGGGCCTTTCCGGACTCGCCAATCTTCGCATCCCGCTTCAATAAGTTACGCATTGGCTATGAACTCTAATTAATACCGAGCAACTTTTAAACGATCTTGGGCTAGAAGCTAAGTAACTTTTCAAATCGTACGACCTTATTTATTGCAATTAAATTTATTAACAAGTAATGGGAGAAAAAGCTCATAATCAACTCACATAAATTCATGAAAGAATACCAAACTTATAATTGAATCTATCATCTCTCGTTCTCCATAATTTAAAATCTCAAGGAATGAGACTCGTGGATGCTTAGCCATTTAAATCAAAGTTTTGGGTTTTCAAGTCATCTATAGGATCTTGCAAATTCTTAGACTTTTTTAAGTTTTAGAATTCGCATTTTAAAGTTCCCTTGATAAACGACTTTCTAGGATCAATTATAGGAACTTGCGAAAAGTTCTCGTTCTTAACCCGTAAGAGTTAAGACTTTCGCGTTTTAAAGTTCCCTATATAAAAGCCTAGCAAAACTTGACTTAAACACGTTAAGGATACTAGCTATAGTAAACTTACATAAGTAAACTCTGGTTGAATCAAAAGATTCACAACGTTTTAAAAATTAAAACCACTTTATTAAAAATTTATTCTAGCAAAGAAGGTAAATAACGATAACAAAGGAAAATACTACTAAACTACTAGGCCAAAATAGATCAAAAATTTTGAAAAATGTCGAAAAATCAATTTTTCGGTTAAAATGAGGACAAATACAAGGAAAAGTCCACTTAACTTCGATAGAAGTCCCCCTACACTTGATATAAACATTGTCCTCAAAGTTTAAGCATGTGGGAGTAAACTCCCCTACACTTAGGACATTGTACACGTTATTTAAATCTTGCTAAGGAAGAGGTAACTAAAGTGATTCCTATTTTAGTATTGAAGAATATAAAATAGTGAATCAAAAGAGTTTAGGATAGAACTGGGAAGACGGGTACACGGGATCACGGTTCGTCAAAAGTCATCAAAAATGGATCTTTGAAAGCTCGAATCCCTGCACATGATAAGAAAGAAAACAACAAACACATACTAGGGTCTTCCCCTACACTTATTATAAAAACAAAAGAAAAATGATAGATACTCGGGTTGCCTCCCGAGAAGCGCTTGTTTTTGTTCACCGAGTCGTGAGCCTGACTCGACCTTGATTAGCATGGTAAGAAGCTTGAAGAACATCCCCCGGGATCAAATACATGGTTTTCATCCATCAAGTAGCATAAGCTTAAGGCGAACAAGACAAGCCAAAGAAGAGTAGGCAAGGTTCCCTTAAGCAATGATTGAGCATGGTGGAAGAGAGTGTGATGAGGTGCAAGCATATCTCTATTGTTTCCAAAAATCTTTCTTTTTATTTCATCAGATGGATACTGAGATGGCTTAAAAATTGCAATACCAGGATCGAACACCTTTTCCTTTAGGGGAAAATAACACTCAGGCTCAGTAGACCTTGAAGAAGATCCGCTCATGAATCGCACAATCTCATCCTCAGAAGGTGGATAGAGAGGTGTCAAAACATAGGTACTGCGGATGTCAGTGTCTTCCGGTTTCTTCTCCTTTAGAACAGGTTTCTTAATATCTGACGGAGGATAAAGAGCATCATCAAAGTCCAAAGGAGGAGAATCATTCTCATTTGGGAAGTAAGTGTTGAGGAAAGTAGCAAAATCTTCCTCAAATGAGTAGTCATCCAAAGTAGGATCAAGCATTGTTGGTGGAGGATCTTCATCAAAAGTAGGTGCAAGGTCATCATGTGAAGAATCACTCGAAAGAGTATCGACATCATCAAAGTCATCATAAGTGGGCATGTCTGGATATTCTGAAACAAAAGCAGCAGAATCATCCCCATCGGAACTAGTATCATCATCTTAGTCATCATAAATTGGTGGAGACTCCTGAATTGGTGGGGGATCCAAATTGGAGATAGAATCATTAGAATCATCGTCTTGGAAAAGTTGATTATCATGGCAAGACTCGAAAAGAGGATTATCATATACAAGAAAATCATCAAGCATAAAATTTTCCAAAGTAGAAGTAAGCTCTTCTTGAAGCACATTAATCATTTTCGCGGATTCTTTTCCATTTGTTTTACTTGTAATCTTCCCCATCTTAAAAACTTGAGCATCATTCCCGACTCTTAAGATTAGCTCACCTTCGACAACATCGACTAATGCTTTTCCGGTTCTCAAGAATGGCCGATCAAGTATTAACGGAATACGAGGGTCCATTTCATAATCAACAACAACAAAATCAACCGGAAAAGTGAAGGTACCAACTTTAATAAATACATCTTCAGCAATACCAACGGGGTAAGCGAGAGTACGATTTGCTAGCTCAAGAGTCATCTTTGTTGGTGTAAGATCGGGTAATGATAACTTTTTCCAAACACTTAAAGGCATCAGATTTATACTTGCCCCGAGATCAGCTAAGGCAGTGAATTCTTCGGTTTTGTTGAAAATGCAAGGCAACACAAAACGACCGGGATCTCCAAGTTTTTCCGGAAGTTCTTTAAGAATAACTGCAGAACAGTTTTCATTTAGGCGTGTGTTGACAAACTCAGCCATCTTGTCCTTCTTGTTAAGCAATTCCTTGAATGCTTTGACGAATTTTGGCATTTGGACAAGTGCTTCGATAAGGCTGATGTTGAAATTCATTTGAGAGATAATCTTCATAAAAGAAGTGACTTGAGCATCCTCTTTAGTAAGCAATTTGCTCTTGTCTAACCGAGAAGGATAAGGGATGTTG
The DNA here is from genome assembly GCA_025667525.1 of Glebionis coronaria. Lineage (NCBI taxonomy): Eukaryota > Viridiplantae > Streptophyta > Magnoliopsida > Asterales > Asteraceae > Glebionis > Glebionis coronaria. The sequence goes on from JANFOE010001831.1 coordinate 45,454, forward strand.
GGTTTAGGTGGTGTGGTTGTAGCAGGTAAAGGTTGAGATGTTGAAGGTTGAGAAGTAGAAGGTTTAGAGGTGTAGGTGGGGTTGGTGGAGGGTTTTGTTTAGGTACTTCTTCAGTAAGTGGTGGAGACGGTAATGGAGAACTAGTACTAGGTGTGGTAGTAGGAGGGATAAATGGGGGTGGAGGAGGTGTAGATGGAGTAACGGGAGGAGGGGTAGAAGGTCCTACTAAAGTGGCTCCACTTCGCGTAGTAATAGCACTCACATTCGCTCTAGGGTTTGTTTCGGTGGTAGAAGGAAGAGCACCTTGGCGCGAAGGGTTTGTAATATTTGAACGAATTTCCTATCCGTGGATTCTTGAATTTGTCTAGTAGATTCTTGCATTGCTTGCATGATTTTCTCATGTTCATTCAACTTTTGCAAAACCAAGTCCATTGGCGGATGAGGTAAATTGAAACCTTGTTGTTGAAAACCTTGGTTTGGGTATTGGTTATAAGGTGGAAAACCTTGAGGATTGAAACCTTGGTTTGGAAAGCCTTGATTTTTCATTTGGTAATTTCCCTGATTTGCATTTAAGCCCCTCACATTGGCATTACCTTGAAAATTAGCTCTTGGCGGCCCTTGGTTGTTTTGGTTAGGTTGTGGTGGTCGTTGTTGAAAACCGGGTGGAGCCAAGTAATTTGTCGAGTGGTAAGACAAGTGATTAACATCGACATTAGGATTGAAATGAACTCTCTCGGTGTTGTTGTAAGCATGCACTTCCCCGTGAGATTGATCATAAGCTTTATCACAATTAGCCTAAGAGTGTGGCCCACCACAAGTTTCACAAGTTATATTAAGAGCAATGTTGTTTTTGGCCTTGTTAACGGCTTGTAAAGCAAGTGCTTCAACAACCGTAGAAAGCTTATCAAGTCTCCTTTCGGTGTCACTAGTGCTAGCACTAGCCACATTAGCCCGAACACTTTTAGTTTTCACTTTAGATTTATTCTCAATAATATCCCACGCGGCATTAGAAGACTTAACCAAAATGTTACCCCCCGAGGCACTATTTAGTGAATCTTGGTCATTCATGCTTAAACCATTGTAAAATGTATTAATTTGATGCACTTTTGTGAAACCATGTTGTGGACACTTTCTTAAAAGTTACTTAAAACGGTCCCAAGATTTACTAAATGTCTCACGTACTTTTGTTCAAAGTTAATGATTTTCCGCAAAGCGGTAGTACGTAAATGTTGCGTTAAATATTTTCGCAACTAACACCTTCATGCATTTCGTAAATTTTGACTATTAAACACCTCTCATGTGACTTATATTTTTTTAAAAAAAAATTTTCAATACGTGTGTGTTGGACATTTTTTCAAATGAGAGGTGTAATATTTAGAAAGAATTTATTTTTAATAGATGTAAGTTGCATTTAACAGTAAAAAATAGAGCCACATGAGTGTTCTAGCTGTGAGAAAATTTATTGCGATATTTAAAAATTTTCTAATAGTATAAGAAGTGTAAAATAAAATTAGTGTATGAATAAGTGGAAAAAATAGTGTATGTGTATATGAAAAATAATTATTTAAAAAAAGTTAAAGGACTCACGGTGAAAGTCTATTGCGAATCACAGGGACCATTTCTGTAATCTTTGTAAATGAAATCGGTCAAACCAGTCAAATTTTGGTCAATGCCCGATCATATTACATATATCGTTCAAATTTGAAAGTTATTTATTGATGCTTGTAATATGTTTAGTATGTTGCGTATTTTGTTCATTTTGGAAAAGTATGTTGCATATTTTTAGAATTCATCCTTATGAAAAATCACCAGTTCGTGCTTATGAGCACCAAATATTTGCATTTTTGTTATGTTCATGTTCTAATGTTTAGATTCTTTCATAAAGCTGAACCAAGGTCGATGCATAAATAAGTAGTCAACTGTGATGAAAATGTTAATTCAAATAGCAAGTAATGTAACTCTTAAATACCATAATTTTTTTTCAAAAGGTAATCTTCCTATATAACCAATATATTTACCTAGACACAAACTGTACGTGCTTGTATATGCAAAGCCGTGTCCCCCAAGTCATAATTGTGGCCCTCCGCAGCCATGTGAAGGGTCGTCTGCCCATTGTTATCGTTCCTCACTGATATATCTGCAGTAGTAAGCTGAGTTATGTACATGTTCCGTCTCCGCCAACCGTAGGCCCTAAGAAACAGGACCTGCACATATGCAAACAATTTAATCCACCTGCGTAATGACACAATTTTAAAGCTTCTTATTTATGGTAGTAATATCTACGGATCAAAAATGACAATTTTAGCTTGTTTATTAATTAGTTAGTCAATCAGTTCTGGATTCCATAGTTTCAACCCATGTAAAAAAGAGCATACATACCTCTATCCACAGAAATATCATATAAGGTCACTAATCCAAAATTCTTTTGGTACAACAGTCGGTATGAAAACATGAAAAATGAGGCTCAGGTCCGCGAATACTAAAGCACTGCCAAAAACATATATTCAAGTGGCACATGATATGCCGAAGTTCGTACCAACATTAGATCATCAAATGCCACACTTAAAAAAATGTGTAACACTGAAGCATACTAACTTTCTATTGCAACGACTTCCTTTGGATTGACTAACTTTGAGCAAAACAAATTATTCTGTCACGAATAAAAAAGGGCCTATTAGGCTCAGATCTAACGATGTGGGAACACTATTACACAAACACGTAAACATAGTTGGATTGACTAACTTTATGCGTGTGCGTTTGTGTTTTAAGGCACAAAACTTTAAAGAAGAAGGATGCAAATTATATGAGATAATGGTCACGCACACACATGCTACCCAGGTCAGGTCGTGGCGAATGAAGAACGGAGCACTAATACAAGATAGTTTGTATGTTAAAAGTTATCGTCCGGTATTTTCGAATTGATCACCAGTTGAAAGTGTGACTCAGTCGGTCTTGGTGGAAAATAAAATGGAGGTGGTTATCTATTTTAAACTAATAGTGAAATGAAAGTGTTGTTGAGTAAAAATAAAATCTTTAAAAAATTAAACTAAAAATGACGAGTTAAAAATAAATGATTAGAAACTTAAAGTGAATTTAAAACTTAAAACTTTGTAACAAATAAACTAAGACAAAACTAGTTTAAAAATAATACTAAGTAAAAAAAATGCGGGAAAGTTAAATTTGAAACTTAAAATAAAATGAGAAATAAAATTAAAAACTTGAAATTGGATCGCGGTCAATGCGATCGGGGTGCTTGATCATGCCTGGATCGCACTTGGATCGTACCCTCGATCGTGACCTTTGATCGTAACAAAGGATCACAGCCTACGATCGTAACAATCGATCGTAGACTAGGGATCGTAGCCAGTATGATCGCACTCAATGCGATAGTAAGAGTGATCGTACTCAATGCGATCGTAGCCAGGCAATCGCAGCCACAGATCGCACTCAATGATCATACCCACGATCGCAACAAGTGATCGTGGTATGGATTATGGAGTGTGATCGTAGTGAACGATCGTACTTGGTGATCGAAGTAATGGATCGCAAGTAGAAACCCTAGGGGTTTATGCGATCACACTTACTTGATCGGAACTGATAAAACCCTTAAGCATGATACGATGGAAATCAAAGAGCAAATAAGCCGAAAATGAATAAGCACAAATAAGCAAGACGAATAAGCACTTATCCAAATCTTAACCAAATGAAAACAAGCATAAATTTAAAAACTTTTGAGACACGAAATATGCAAACTTTATAAAACAAACTTTAAAACACTAAACTTTTAAGAAAACTTAAAAGACAATAAGCTAGATACTAAATAAGCCAAAAAGCATAACAAGCTTTAAGCTTAATCGTATGAAAACTTATACAGGATTAAAAAGATAAACTTTTTAATGACATAAACATTAAAATTAAACAAGGTGCATTAAAATTTTGAATCAAAGATAAATCAAAATCAAGAAAGGTAGAAGAAGATTAAAGATGAAAAGCTTAAACTTGAACTTGCAGATTAATGATTCCAAAATACAAGATTAAACTAAAGCTTAAACATGAAAGAAAGAAAAGATGAAGTTCTAGTGAGAGAAAGTTAAACACTTTCTCTTTCTAAAAATAAAACTAAAGAAAGAAAAATAAACTAGCTAACAAATTAACTAACTAACACCCTCCTAATGTGTCATTAGGAGGGTATATATAGGAAGTAGGGAGTGCATGTGTTGCTTCCTTCTTTCTTTCTCTTTGTCTTTCTCGACGTCGTCTCGGGATTTGTCAATATAAATTGGACTTGTCTTATAATTTCTTCAATAATTAGACTTGAGTTCTTCGACTTCATTAAACTTCTGTTTTTAGACTTCTTCTTCGATAAATCTTCAGAATAGGCCTTGGACTTGCACTCTTGATCTTTTGACTTTGTCTTTTCTTGTTTTCATCGATAAAAGCCCGTGAAAGCCCTTGCTTTCTTCCTTTTTCATCTTTTGGTCCTAAAACACAATAAAATACAAACCACGCATAATTCCGACATTTACGACATAAAATACACGTTTTGGCTTGGTTATTATTATAGTTAAGTGGTAAAAGGATGGGTATTTTCACACCTATCAAGCACCCAATATTGAATGGGTAAAAACATTAAAAGACGCATTTAATGCTAACGTGGGTTGGATCCGACAGACTTGGGTTGGGCAATAAGACCAAAATTTTGGTAATAAAATAATGCTAACTGATAGGTCGCTCAAAAGCTACAGTATGGATCATGTAATCCATAGGTGCTCCACCATTTATGGATACAATTTTTTCAATAAACTCTTTGATCACATCTTCAACAGAACTCAAATTTGAATATAATAAACCCACAAGACTTGGACTGCTATTGTGCTACTTCCTAAAAGCATGCTTATTTAGACACCAACATCTTAATAAGGTCTTTAGCATTTCTAATTTTGACTATAGATTATAGGATTTCTAATCTATCCAACATTGACTGGTATTCTGTTAGTATGAATGAGGAAGTAGCTGATAACCAATGACATAGTGGAGCAATTTACGGGTCTTGCACAGTTAGATCATACCATATCTTAACACTCGAGCTTAATCTTTTCAAGGTTGTTTGTCAATTAAAGACCTAACAACAACTATAAAGCGACTTCTGAAGTATATTTTGGATTCTAAGAACCTAACTTATAGATATACTTTGATTAAGAAAACACGATGGTTTCAAAGGTTTCAGTTATAACATTATATCGACTTATACCGTGCAAACTCTAACTTTACATATAACAAAGAATATAAGGAGAGGCGACTCTATAAATGCATAAGTGACCATTATATGTGTACATGTCATTCTGAAATACGATCTCATTTTTGCAACTACATAATAATAATAATAAACTATATATACGCAGCTGGAGTCACTTTCAAGAAGAAATATTATTAGCTCAATCAGAAAATACTATCGAATTGCTTCCTAGTTATCTGGAGTCGTATAATACAGATACTTGGTGTAAACATAAATGGAAATTAGGAATTTTTTTCTTAACTGTATCTCTATATCTTTGTGGTCTTCAACATAAAAAAAATCATTTTCAGTAGTATGAAACGATTGCTGTTTTAAAATTTTAGTCTCTTTTTACCTGAAAATGATTCTCAGGACATCGTTGGCAAGCAAAACAGCTTTAGTGAGCTAGACTATAATCAGGTAGCAATGCCACAAAGAAAACATGAAAGATTGACAACTCATGCCGATCCAACACCAACATGCACTAACGGACAAACATAGCTTGCAAAGATGAAATTTTTTAAAGCCTTAAGGTTGTCATGAATACAAAATGAATCAAACTATATTCAATGAAATTTAATGATGCTGGAACCAACTTGGTGTATAAATATGAAGCACCAATAGCCTTACCTGTTGTATACATGTATTATGCTGGTATCAAACTAAGATACAAAGGAATAGCTTTTTCTTCTCACGACTCAAGAACATGTTTGTCCCTGTAAACACTAAAACAAAAGACCGATCAGTTAATTCTTGTCTATAACAGATACTAGAGCTGTACATACGATTCTGCCTATTACGTTTCAAGGTTTGGGGTCAAACAATTAGATTTGGATTGGAACCTTAAAACTTTGGCAAGAAACTGATAATGGGATTTTGTACTTCTTCAAGTATCTATATAGTAGAGGTGGCAAGATGGTCAGATCGGGCAGGTTGGTTAACGGGTCAAAATGGGCCATTTCTTAATATTGCTTGAATTGACGTGCAAAAGTTGACTTTTTCTACATTGTACGCACTTATAGATTCGAAATGCATTGAATACAGTTACAAAAGAGATACCATCAAAGTAAGAATATAAGTATCTGAAACAAATGATTTAGCACTGAATGCATTTAGAATAGACTTTGGACGACTTTATACCATTTTGTCTACATTGTCCATGCTTAAAGATAATTATTTTATATGACTTCACTTATACTCTTAACTAGGGCTGAGCATCGGTCCGGGACCGGACCGAGGACCGAAATGGTCCGAAACCCCGGACCAAGACCGGACCGAATTGGTTCGGTCCGGTCCAGGTTGGTCCGGTCCGGTTCGGTCCTCGGTCCGGTCCGGTCCTATTAGGCATAATTGACGAGATTTTGGTAAGAACGAACCGGATCGGACCAGACTGAGGACCGGACCGAGGACCGAATTGGTCTAAATCAGGGACCAAGGACCGGACCGAAATTGTTCGGTCCGGTCCGGTTTGGTCCGGTCCGGTTTTCCGGTCCGGGTCGGTTTTGGGTCTGTCGTGTTCAACCCTACTCTTAACATTTTAAACCTTTGTTTCTCTAACAGCTTATAACTTCTATGCAAAAAAAAATTTAATATTTAATTTGGATGATTAAGTTTATGAACGATCTTTGAAACACCTGCACTTTTTTTATAAACTTTACGTCATTAGAAACACAATTATAAATACATGGAGTTAGCCTGATGAAATTGTACACATATGAAAGTGTACACATTCTGAATCTTAAAAAATGCCTATGGATCATATTTGTAAAAAAGGAAATTCAGAATTTTTATCTGGCGTATATACTACACACCATGTTTCCGAGAGAAGATGAACACAAACATACCTTTTGATTCCCCGTCTTAGAACCATTTTGCTTAGTTCTTGAAAACTCTAATCTCATGGCCAACATTTGTTTTGCTGGTAGGAGTGCAAGCAGTCTCCAAAGCTTTACTTGCCTTAGTTCTCAACTTTAACACCCCCAAATTACATTGCGCAGCGGAAATACACATTTGAGTGCAAAACTTAAACCTCGTCACTATAAACATTTGGTACAATATAAAAATAAAATATTTGGAATAAAAGATAAAATATTACTATGTTTAGTCTAAATTTTTCAATCCCAATAAAGAAATTTTATAAATATCAGAGTAGCGTTTCGGTCCCGTCAAAGTACCATCCCAAAAAAATACAAACCTTTTATCAACTCTAAAATACTCAAATGATTTTTATAACTTGTTGCAGATAAAAGATAACATTTAATAATGACAGGGAAAGAAAACAGTTTAAGACGAACAACTATAAAAGCGACACCACAACCTTCCCCAGCAAGCTCCTTGATCAACACATCAGATTACCTGAAATACATGCTTAAACAAATCAACAATAATGTTGAGCGAGTCCATAGGTTTAACAAAACACTTTTGAACACATCATAAAATCAATCATAATCGTTTAATAGAATTGCTATGTGTAGGATCGTGTTTTCTAAGGATTAGGCATTGTATGAATTATCTATTGAGATGGATGGAGAAGTGGAAGAACTTAGAGAGAGAAAGGTAGAGAGAGAAAGGAGAGAGATGAAAAGAAAGATGAAATGTGATAAAATGGTAAGTGTTCAACCCCTCCTAACATGCTAGGAGGGGGTTTATATAGCTCACCCTACATGTAGACTATATGGGCTGTTGGAAACTCACTTTATGTGACGACATTTAAGAATTCCCGTTAGTTATCATAGTCACGCACATTTAGACTAGACTAGGCTTGTTGTAAAGTGCGTGACTATATATACCCCTCCTTAGCTTCCAAGGAGGGGTGTTGATTGTATTTTGTTCATTTGAGGAACACACACATTTTTACTCTCAACCTCTCTTTCTCTCTCTCTAAGCCAACAATGGCTTCCACCACCATCTACCACCACATTAGACCACCGGATCGATTTTAGCTTTTCTACATTTGGCATCAGAGCCACGGTTCCATCCTTGGATCGTGTTTATATTTTCGATTTTGGTGGTCTAATCTATTTCTTGTGTCTCGTTTATATTTTTTCTGTCCAATATCACAAATTTTTTCTTTCAGTGGTCACTTCAAATTGCTTTCACGTGGGATGGTAAAGGTGGCCATGGAGAGTTTATGAGAAGAGATTTTTGATCAACAGCTGATTCTCACAAAATATATAATTCAGCTTATTTATTATTCTCACGAGATTTCAGGTTCATGTGCGTACAATTTATTGATGGTTCCGAGTTTCGAAACCATCAAGGGGGAAGAAGAAGACACATTGAACGCACAACGAGTACACGTGATGAACTTCATACCTTCTTTTGATTTGAAGATATTCCGGGATGACATTTGTCATAGCCGCAGAGAAAATCAGTGTTTTAACTCGTGTCGTTATCAATCTCCAAACGGTACACTACTGATTCGAGGTTTAATTGTTTGATTGTTGCAATTATTCATCATCATTATCCTATATGCATTCCCGGGACTTAATTGACTCTGGTGCATCTCCGGAAGAAGACGTGTGCATTTCCGGGACTTAATTGACTCTGGTGTTACGATGTCAACTTCATGAATGGGATAAAGTGTCCACTTCAGTATTTGAGCTTCATAATTGGGATTGATTTACCTTCTTCAACTATGTGGGGGAAGAAGTGTCTTGATTCTTTCTGGTATGCATAACTTGAACTCTCAGGGGGAAGAAAAATTCAGAAGAATTATTCAAGCGTGAGAAGAAAAGTTGTTGATCTGCTTGGGGGAAGCTATTTAAAATGCTTCTACATCAAGTTTACGTGGCATGAATTAGGGGGAAGCTAATTCAGAAGCTTCTCCTTAACCAGAAGTGTATGGGTTACTTAACTCGTGCCGTTACAGTATTTCTACTACAAGTTTAAGATGAGTCGTTTTGAAGTCAAAGGCCTCAAAAGACATCATCAGCATTGGATGCTTCATGGAAGCTCTTGTTCTTAATTATTTTGTACTTGATAGGTAGAATATTGTAAGGAATTCTACACGTCGTCCCATGGGGGAAGATTGTTGGAAACTCACTTTATGTGACGACATTTAAGAATTCCTGTTAGTTATCATAGTCACGTACATTTAGACTAGACTAGGCTTGTTGTAAAGTGCGTGACTATATATACCCCTCCTTAGCTTCCAAGGAGGGGTGTTGATTGTATTTTGTTCATTTGAGGAACACACACATTTTTACTCTCAACCTCTCTTTCTCTCTCTCTAAGCCAACAATGGCTTCCACAACCATCTACCACCACATTAGACCACCGGATCGATTTTAGCTTTTCTACATGGGCTATATTGGATCACGAGCCCAATATCATTGGAGTGACCGATCCTTTCTAAATACGTAAAAACGTATTTCCAACAATCTCCCCCAAAGGGAGGTCACTCCAAGTTACAATGTCCTAAATAGTCTATAGCTCGTGATCTATGCTAACAATGACGTGACCGAGACTTTCCTTGGAAAAACGTATTTCCAACAATCTCCCCCAAAGGGAGGTCACACCATTTTACAAAATCTTAAACCTAGCATACTATGCTCGAGTCTTCGATCTTGTTCTTGTGAATATGCTGATGAGATCTTTGACTTTAGTCTTGAGCATGTTCTCTTGCCTTAACCTTGTGCATTTATCACTAGTGATATTTGCCTCCTTGTGACTTCATGTTCCACCTACTTATACTTTTATAAATTCTTTAAAGCTTCAGAGTTTGATACATAGGAAGACTTGACTTTTAGACTTTCTTGAATTTGTTGAAGTATTAAGTGCATAAAGCATAAGCATGTGTTGACAACTTCTTCTGGATTGTACACCGCAATGCCACCTTCTTGTTACGCTGCATAAGACAGTTAGCAACAAAACATATACACTGATGAAATGGCCTTGAACATTTCATTCTAATCCGGTAGCATTTTACCTCCGGTCGGTGAAGACCGTTGGACGATATAAAAATATCGTACTTGTGACAGGTAGTTTCAATTAAGAACCTCCTTGACAAGATTTCGTGGGTAAACCCGTTCTCTTTATTCGACCGTCCAAAGCTGACTGCGAACATAAAGAGTGAATCATTTGGATAAAAATATCCGCATGATTTTGAAGCCGTCAATTCATGTTCCCGGAACAAGTGAAATTCAATTAAGAACCGCACCATCGTTGCTTTCCAGTTGTCACGGGCTTGATTCGTATAGAATCTTGCAAGTTACCCACCAAGTGCTGTTTGAGCTTAACACTAAAAGGATTTCCACTCATCACTGTGAACACTAAGGTATCACTCTGAGTGTTCTGGCAAGATCACTAAGATATTGCGTAGAGGTCTGGAACGTGTTTAAATTCATTTAAGAATTAAACCACTGTTGCTTTCCAGTTATCACAAGTTTGATTCATAAAGAATCGCACAAGTCACCTACCATGAGCTTTTTGATATTCGCTCAAGAAGGATTTCTATCTTCATTGTAAATACTTTCGTATTACTCGGATGTTCAGGCAAGATCATGAAGATTTTGCGTAGGACTCTTAGGATCTTTCTTACTTTTCATAGTGTGTGAAGAAGCAAGGAAATATGAAAGTGTGTCCTAATGAGATATTTGATGATCTCAAATGGCTCTAGACTCAATCGTGCATTTTGGATTTTTAGTGATCGGAGGATGGAGAGGAGTGCCACCATTTCAATACCAATTTATTCGGAGTGAATAAATCAATAGTTAACGTGTTGTCTCCGTGTGATTAAAACAAATATCTTTTAAGAGATATCTGAGTTAGCTGGGATGGGTTGTGCCTTGCATCACTGGGTCCATGATGTCTGTCTTCAATATCAAGAATCATTAAATAATGATCTTAATAGCATATGTATTGACCCGGTTTCTACCTAAGTTGTAAGGAGGGATTCTTTCTTTACACCCTTTATCTTTACAATTCTTTTTCATTCTTCAACCCCTTCAATGCTTACCAATACGTCATAACTAGCACCTTGTTGTGATTGTTCCAGTGCTAACTTAAGTACTTGGTCGGCATTCAGCTACGTTCACAATCCTTCTCCATCTTTCCTAAGGACTACTATTTCTAGCTATGGAATGTCCTTGGGAAGATTCCTCCGGTTCTAGAGGAATCATTGGACTTTAACCTATCCTACCATCCTTATGTCACCATAATCTTCACCGTCGTGAATAGAGATGATTTGGGTAAGTGTATGTCACCATGAAATCCATTTTAAAGTGCAAATCCATTTTGCTCCCCCTTAACATATGCCACGATAACCGAAAACATTTCGCACATGTCGGGATGAGCTATCACATTAAGTCAAACCATTTGTGATTAATCATTTCCCATATTAAATCACATTTTCTCCCCCATATTAAAAATATTAACCCAATCGATGTTTTTAATATCAATTGATTTAATAGCATTTTAAGAAAATTTGGGAAGAAATATGCAAATCCAATTATCTTCATGAATTACACAAGCTCCCCCTCAAATTAATGTTGGTGTACTTGAAACGTAAATTAAATACCTTTTAAACACAAGTGTAAGGTATTTATCACGTGCAAAGATCATATATGATAATGTATTCACAAGATTAGCAATTTACGAGGTTGGACCTGAATGATGGAGAACATCATATGAAAGATTCACATGGCTCTTGTTCACGAATGTTGGTCACCTCGTCACGTCTGAAGTTATCTCTTGACTCCATGTGTATGATTGATATCGTTGTCTTGACACCAATATGTGAACTTGGCACTCTCGGCATCAAGGATTCTGAATGCTGGACAATTGTTCCCCCTCAATTGTTGACCCGTGTTCTATTGAAAGAGATGTAGTCACCGTTTGAGTAGTCGCATCGTCGAGTATCTAGATATCAATTGTAAATTACTACGGTTGGTGGAGATGATAACTTCATAAAAACACGATTTCTCTTGTTTTAACAAATAAATGCACTGACACGTACATATGTTCGTGTTAGATTGTGTTATTACGTAAACACAATCCCTTACATGGTTATAAAGTAAACCATGCCCGAGAAAATTAATTCCCGTTGTTGAGTCAAAGCTTTCCGGTGAAATGCTTGACTTGAATATGAAAAGCGGGTTACTATATGAAATAATAGCAAACCATTTTGAGCATGCTTTAAAACATTTGAACTTCTGCTCGAACTTTATTTACAACCCCGTGTCATTATTGAATGACATTTCTAGTATCGTAAATATTATCGGTTCCAGAAGACATGCTCTTTTTATCAAAACATTTTTGAACACGCAATTTTGAAAGATTTAGAAAAACCTTTTGAGAAATTCTCGAAAAATTGTGTTCATTGTCTTGAAAACCAATTACTTAAGCTTAAGATGTTGAATATCTTACAAAACGAGCTCAAGTCCGAGAAGTTGTAAGCTTCCCGTTGTAAGGATAGGTTTATCATCGGCGATAAACTTTCCTATTAACTGACGAGCGAGTCCTAAGTTGACATTTACTTAGAAGTCGTTTTCATGAGATTGAAGAACTTTTGAATGTTTTAACGTAAAGCTCATGACCGAGAAAGGTGAATTTCTCATTAGGAGGAAAAGTTCTCTTATTTAAAAGATACACTTTTCTTTATGAGCTTAAAACTTGGAATGTTTTAATACAAGCTCATGACCGAGAAAAATTAATTTCCCATTACGAGGATAAGTTATCATTAAAGATAAGCTTTCCTAAAATTAAAGTCCGAGTTACAGTCTGATATTTAACTGTAAGTCATTGTGCATGAGCTTAAATAACTTCGAATGTTTTTATTATTAGCTCATGCCCGAGAAAAACTAATTTCTCGTTGTAAGGATAAGTTTATCATCGGCGATAAACTTTCCTTTTAACTGAAGAACAAGTTCTAAGTTGACATTTACTTAGAAGTCGTTTTTATGAGCTTGAAAAACTTTGAATGTTTTAACGTAAAGCTCATGACCGAGTAAGATGAATTTCTCGTTAAAAAGAAAAGTTCTCTTATTTAAAAGATACACTTTTCTTTATGAGCTTAAAACTTGGAATGTTTTAAGACAAGCTCATGACCGAGAAAAAATTAATTTCTCGCTACAAGGATAAGCTATCTTTAAAGATAAGCTTTCCTAAAATAGAAGTCCGGGGCATAATCTGAAATATAATTATACGCCATTTACACGAGCTTAAAACATTTGAATAGTTTTAATGTAAGCTCGCGTCCGAGAAAAATTGATTTCTCGTTAATGAGGATAAGTTTATCATCGGCGATAAACTTTCCTTTATTTGAAGATCGGGTCATCATCTGATATTTAATGATGAGCCTTATACACGAGCTTAAAACCTTTGAATGGTTGTAGGATAAGCTCGTGTCCAAGAAAACTTAATTTCTCGTTAAGAGGGTAAGTTATCGTTGCGTAGATAAACTTCCCTGTCTCTAAAGTCCGGGTCATCGTCTGTCATTTAACGAGGATCCATATACACGAGCTTAAAACCGTTGAATAGTTTTAACGTAAGCTCGTGTCCGAGAAAAATTAATTTCTCGTTTTGAGGTTAAGTTATCGTTGCGTAGATAAACTTCCATTTCTCTGAAGATTGGGTCACAGACTGTAATTTGACTGTGAGCCATATACACGAGCTTAAAACCTTTGAATGGTTTTAGGATAAGCTCGTGACCGAGAAAACTTAATTTCTCGTTGTTAGGATAAGTTTATCATCGGCGATAAACATTCCTTTCTTTGATGAACGAGTTACAGTCTGTGATGTGACTGTAAGTCCTTTACATGAGCTTAAAACCTTTGAATAGTTTTAACGGAAGGTCGTGTCCGAGAAAATTTAATTTCTCGTTTTGAGGGTAAGTTATCGTTGCGAGATAAACTTCCCTTTCTTTTAAGAACGGGTTACAGACTGTGATTTATCTATAAGCCTTTGTGCACTTTAAGCTTAACTGGAAATCCCCTGAGACACTTGTTTCTTAGATATCAGCTTCTTTAGCAACCAAACTCTGAGAGTGTCCTTAATTGAATGGTATACAATGATTGGACCGCTTCGTTCTTTTGGAACATCCTCTTTGGTACCTGCATTTTCATTAGGAATTTGCAAGCTTGGATATGGGTTAGCGATATCTATCTTAGAAGAAAGTGGGGGTTCACAGTTGGCCTTACTTGTGCCAGAGGTGACCTGAGGAGTTGATTCACTTGTCTTAGCTGGCAAACGTTTCCTTTTATAGAAAACCTTAAGTTCAAGTTTAAGTGAAGTATCATCTTTATCAGTTTCCTCCCTAGTAGATTTAGTAGAATCGGAGACTATCCTAGTTAAAGGACACTCGTTTCCTATAAGACTGAAAGTTCTACCAGTGGGGCGCCAGACTTTACCAATGGGTTTGATTTTAGCTATCCACTGGGATTTAAGTCTAGCACGGGAGTTCACCTCATTAAGTAATTTCTTGATACAAGAATCATGATTTGCCGTAAAGACACATTTTCTACATGTTTTACAAGTAGCATATTTAATGTCCGAGTAAGATCTAGAATTCCTGGACGATTGATTGATTCTCTTAGGATTTGACATGCTACTGTTAGCAGTGTTGGGTAATCTAGAAGGCATCTGTCTAGGTTTGAAATTCCTATCTCTTACTTGTGTCTTTTGCTTAACTTCCCTCAGACCAGATTTATGGTGAACGTCATTTGAACTAGTTCTAGACGTGGTCTTGGTATTTTTAGAGAAACTAGAGGCAATCATGTGATTAGGTCTTGCTAAAGCTGTTTTGGTCACATTGGGCCTAGTTGCAGGAGTGACTGGTCTAGAAAGATGAACCAAATCAACTTGGGAGGCAAACCGCGGTCTCGAGGATTGTGGTCGCTCGGATCTAAATGCAGTCGGTTGTCTAACGAACTGATTTGTAGGCGGTTTCCCCAAGATTGATGGTTTTTCAAGCTTAGTGTCCACACTAGTTCCTTTGGTTTTCCTCAATTCGTTTTTTAACGCAGCTATATCAAAGACCTTTTCCTGTACTTGAGCCCTTAATGTCTCATTCTCTTTGAGCAATCTATCTTGGGATGCCAACTTAGATTCTAGCAGTTGAATTTGTTTCAAAAGATTGTCCTTTTCAGCTTTAGAATCTAAAACTTTTTGATCCAATTTTCTTTCAAGAACAACGTTTGACTTTTCAAGTTTTTCAAAATATGTTTCAAATTTGTCCGTTTTCTTGGAAAATTCTAATTTGGCATCCTCAAGATCTTTTGATTGTTGAGCTACAATCGTTTCGAGCTCTTTAATCTTGGAATCAGAATCAGTTAACGAAGCAGTTATAAAGCATTTATCATGATGTACTATAGCATTCTGAACAATCTCTCCCCCATTATGACTTACATCGGATGAATCAGAAGTAGTATTGCTATCACTCTTTTCCATCCCATGTTTGTCATAATTAGGTTCAGAATGCTCAATATGCGGCATATCATCAGCAAACACATCATAAACAACATTACATTGTACCATGTTTGCATGCTCTTCGTCATAGTTAGGCGCCAATTTGTCAACCGTATGACCATTCTCCTCTTGCATCGGCATCATAGATTCTTGCACTTCATTATCATACGCTTGCTGAAGTCGGGATTTTTCATAAATCAAAGACGAGACCGATGAAAAAAGTTTCAATAGTGTACCACGGAAAACTTGAAGCTCGGTTTGTGTGTCTCGATAAAATGACCGGCATATCCCTGAATTGTCAGACTTGATGATATTGAATTGGAGGAAAGGCGTGAGTTGAGTCACAAGAGCCTTATATGCAAGTGTCGATGCCGAGTGAGTAAAGTCTTTATTGTGGAGTTGCTCTGCTAGTTGGGTCAAGATGTTGAACAACGATTCCATGAATATATGACGATCTTGACCATAGATTGTCACAAATTCGCTCCCTCCTTGAAGCCGTGAAAGTGTAACTAGATGGTACTGAAGCATTTGAAATGAATTTATGCCACTTGTTCTATCGTTGTCTTGCATTTGATGCGAATCTCCCTCTTGAATTTTCGATTTCAACGAATCCATTGAAAGTTTGATAACGAATAATTGTGGTCGTTGTTGATTTCAAGATTTTACAGTTCGTGAAGAAACTTAGAAATTGAAATTCACGGGATTTGACACAGCCAACGAATGATCCGTAATTAACTCTTAAACATCCTAGATTGAGGATATAACTCTTTTCTCGGCTGAATAATTTCTTATCGGCTCAAACGTTGATAAAACAAGCCGGAGTCCAAATCAAACTCAGTTCACTCTAAAAATAAAGCTTGTCAACGAATAAATCCAAGCAACGATAAATATAATGATCAGACCGTCAAATATTTTACCACTTTAGTTTTTTTGAAATACCCGCCTCAACACGGTGTACCAAAAACGAAAACACACAATTGTATGAATTATCTATTGAGATGGATGGAGAAGTGGAAGAACTTAGAGAGAGAAAGGTAGAGAGAGAAAGGAGAGAGATGAAAAGAAAGATGAAATGTGATAAAATGGTAAGTGTTCAACCCCTCCTAACATGCTAGGAGGGGGTTTATATAGCCCACCCTACATGTGGGCTATATGGGCTATATTGGATCACGAGCCCAATATCATTGGAGTGATCGATCCTTTCTAAATACGTAAAAACGTATTTCCAACACTATGTATACAATCGATTAATCGGGCATTTCATCTTATAGCAATAGTTAATGAATTGTATTAAGCTCATGACACCGACCCCTTAACTTAGTCACCAAAGCTAAATGCCAGCATGACTATATGAATTCCATTGCCCCTACTAGGGTATCAGTTGTAAGTATACCACATTCTCATTCTCGTAAATTATCCTTCCCAGAGGTTACTCAGCGTAAAGCCCTGGTCTCAGATAGGGTTGTCAGCCCAATAGTACTATCATTTGAATAAGCGGCTATTCCCAACTCACAACAAAGAGCTAGAACATAGTTAACGGTTCATGAAATTAGGAACTTTTGCAACTTCAGTACTTATACAATTCAAGGCAACAACAGGCAACAAACACAACATTCGGGTCCAACAATTACTCATGACATGTGTTCATTTTATTTCAGATAGCATGTATCCCCCTCGCGGGTTTTAAAATCATTAAAAACAAGTCTAGAGCGAGGCAATAGACTCACCTTGAGTAATAGCTCTTGTAAGACGACTTTCAACGATTGACGATGCCCGACGAACACGAAATTCACAATCTATCAAAATAAAACACGCACCTTTAATACCATAATCAAATAATATCTCATACTTAATAATATAAAATAAATAACTCAAAGTCAAAGTTAAACTCACACCATTCTCAATTAAATAATTCCTACATATGTACATTTATTACACTTTTACTTTATTTATTTACTTTATTAAAAATCTGTCGATATATATATTAATCGTTCAAACTGTTTTCCCTACTTAAACACGTCAAAAGTTTACGATACTACTCAGAAACTTCACTTACTATATATAGAAAGTACTCCCAAAATTTGGTTAAAATATTTTACTTTTAAGGTTCCCTGCCCGACACATCTTCGAACTACAAAAACCGGACAGTTTTACGTTATCGACTCAATATAGTTATTTTGACCTTTATAAACGACTTCATTTGCAAAACCGACACTCATGTTTGAAAATAGACTCAACATCATAATGGTTACACTACTACATCAGTCCTTGACTCATTTCAAAATCCTTCCTATAGTCCCCAAGATTCGATCCAAATATCGACAACAACTATATATTGTGTCGATACTCGTCTCCCGATACACGAATAATCAAACTATCATAATTTTTCGCTCGTTTGGTGCTAGAATCTCTACTTTATACCAAATCGAAGCTCATAAAATTATTTACAACCATATCTAATGAACTCATATCATACACAAACTTAAGTTTTCCAAAAATTGCCTTTTAGCTGCTGATTAAAAATACATACTTAAAAATCACTCAAAATCATATTTTTCACCCATATTAACCTCATTTTTACCACTATAATCATCCTAATACTACTAATTTCAATCCTAACATCCTATATCACCCTAGATGATCAAAACCCAACTCAAAAATTTCAACATGCAACAAGTAAAATATATATATATCATTATAAACACCTATTTACAACACATAAACAAGATCAAAACACATGATTTTTTTTTATCAAAAATGGGTTTTTTACAAAAAGTGCTTGCATTTGGGTAAACTTTATACCGAAAGATAGAGAATGAAGAAACTAAGATGGGTCTTTGTTTAGATTTTTGAGAATCAAGCTAGATTTTGAGGTGATGGTGGTTTTGTGATGGTGTAGGGTGACGGCAAGGGTGAGGGTGAGAGAGAGATGAGAGTTGATTTTTGTAGCTAGTGGAGTTAGTATGTGTTTTTGTTTATTAATTTTCCTTTTATATGGGAAAACTTTAGTGTAGTTTTGCCAATTGTGATTCTTGTGGACTAAATTGCAAATACTTATTTAAAAACGGGAAATGACTATTAGTCAATTTTGAAAATATTTACGGGTCTCGGGTTTCATAAAAATACTTCTCGAAACTTAAAACACACACAAAATATGATATTATATAGTCCCGACATGACTTAATACGAAATCAAAAATAAAAACGTCAAAATATTAAACATCGACATAACTGAAAATAAAACGTAAAGTTTCGGGCATCCGTTGATATCGTGATCACTAGTAATCCTCGCAACTCGTCAAAACGTAAAAATATAACTTTCAACATTCGTTCAATTCAAATCACCAAATATCATAACATTCAATCTCGTCAAAATTTTCAAAAATATACGTAAAAATATAATTAAATAATGACCACGGGTTCGGGTTATCACATCCTACCCTCCTAAAAGAAAGCGACGTTCTGACGCTCGACCCGCCTCACACTCGTAATTTCTCACCTCTAAAATCAATGATAACTCTTTTCCTTAAGAAATCCTCACGTCCTTCACACCAGTTCAACTCAATTCCTATAATATCACCATACCAGAGAATACTATCATATTTCAACTTACAAATTTTACCTTCTAATAGTCCCAATCTTTCATTATTCATAATCCTTCTGCATCACTTCCTTAGTTCCATTTCCTACTTCAATACTCTGATAACCTAGTTTACGACCATGTAAAATCTCAAGTTGCACATCCTAATTACTGATATGACGACTTTCATCGCTTAAACATTCCATCATTAATTGATTTCGCTTGTCCTCATAGTAAAATATTTGAAGATATCATCTTCCCGAGTTTCAATCACATCAACACAAGTCCAATTTCTAATGTTCAAATTATCCTCTCACTCTGTCCGTTGATCTCTTAAAATACACAATATTCCTTCTTGACTCGATTCTTCTCACTTTCTGTTAAAGATCTCTAACACGTTAAAATTAACTTCAGTCTCTGGGTTACATATATTATATTCAAACTTTATTCTATTCTCATTTCTTTTTACATCGATTTCCAAAGATTCAAAAATACTGACACTACGACCCGGGGTTATTGACAATTTCATCACTAAATTCCTAGTGATTTCTTTCCTTCTCTTTTACAGATTACATCTCGTAACAGTCGCCTATATAATTTCCTATGCTCATCTTCCATTTTCATTCAATCTAACAATCACTACACTGAACCACTATACCATTCATATTATATCATTATATCTTTCTTTTATCATATATTGTTTAGATAACTCCATTAGTTTCATATATTCAAATCGGACTATTAATACATATTCCTAATGTTGTAATACATCTTATCCCAACCAGAATGTACTAATTCTTCAACTTGTGAATTTCCTTTAACACTAAATATGGCACTCTCAACACTCCTAGAATAATTAAATTCTCTCTGATCTAAAAAATTCATTCACCACCGGTTCTCGTATTCCTAACACATCCCCCTTCAAATAGATAATTACGATAATCGGGTTCGTTCCTCTAAAATATTTCGTCTCACTCATCCCTATTACTAATCCAATTCAAAAATTTTGACAGCCTGTCGATCTTCTTTCCTTAGTATTCCTTTTCCATTAATCCATCAATTCAATTTTTAGGTTCCATTTCCTTAATCCATTCTGCTCGTCATTACCAATATTCAAAAATCTCAAAACTCAAGAGTCGACTTTCTAATACTTATTTTAAAATTATATAACATTTTTCCTTCACCTTCTTACTAAATACGTCAACTACCACACTTGCCCTACAATATTACATCTCGTGATCATAATCACTTTTGATTTAAAATTACTATATACTTGATTCCATACAAGTAATATTTCACAGTTCCAAAATAGATACCACATCGTCGAAACTCAAAATTATATAATCCCCTTTATACTTTTCTAATTAAGTCAACTTACTACTATTATTTCTCCTATCATTTGATAATGTCAAGATATCATCACCGCTGCTCTGCAATTCCTTCAGATTCCTCCGATACTGACAATACGGCCACAAAACTCAACCTATCCTCATCGCTCATAAACAACTTTCTTAACTAACGAAGATCAGATCATAAAACTACAACTTGGATGAATGAATGGGTTTCACACATTTAGTTCTTCTTTGTCAGCTTTATCAATGATTTAGCAATCAGTGAAAACTTTTCGATAAACCTTCGATAATACCCAACTTAAACAAAGGAATTAACAAGCTTCAGTCGGATTCGTCGGTATCGACAAATCCTCAATTGCTTCAATCTAGTCAAGATTTCCACGAATAATTCAGCCATAAATCGCACATTCCAGAATTTACATCAGCTCCAGCTAAAATTCACATCCAAAGAATTTCACACACCATTTCTCTTTCCTTAACAATTTTACAATTGTATCAAATACTTTCCTCACTTTCCTTAACATTAACCAAACAAAACATCAATCATCTGTAATGGATACCGATTCTTGGAAATCAATTTGCCCAATCTCACAGCAATCATCTTATTCTCAAAACATCCAACTTCTTTTCTTGCTTTCAATACTACGCTTCTTATGACTTACCCTTCCAGTCCTATCAGATTATTCTTGTTGTCTCATCCGCCAATCCTTACAATTGATCAAATCACTATCCCCTATTTCCTAACAGTGTCAAATGACAAAATACACAAGCAGATTACATAACTTTCATCACTAAGCTAACACAAAACTTCTTTTTCCCAAGATGACAATAAACTCTACGATTCCGCAGGACGATCACAAAATGCTCTTAAATACGAACTCGTCTTCTCATTCCCTTTTGACTACTACTGGTGAAGTGCACTAAAAATAAGGCCAATCACGGTTTCCTCCCTGCATACCTTCTCATCTTTGACCAAACAAAATCCCTAAATAGAATTTCCACTTATTAATTCTTGTAGTCAGTACTCAATGCTCATCAAATTTCAAATCAATCATTTCCACTTTTACTGATCATACCTTACAACATTCATTCTTATTCCAGTAATTCCCAACGCAGTCCCTAGTTTGGTTAATTGCGTGATATACCTTAATTCCATAATTTCAGAAAATATCTTCTTAATGTATATAATTATTAACAATCCTTCCATCGGTTAATTTCTCGGTTCAAATAATTGCTAATTCTTGCTGATTTCTCATCCTCAGGTTAACTAAAATCTAACATCTTCAGAATTTCATCGGATATATTATTCAAACAATAGGCTAAATCAATGATTATTAAATAAGGATATGCAAATTACAACATCTGAATCTCAAGACTTATCAGCATTTCCAAAAAAATATAGGCTGCAACAACAGCAACATTCCTTTGCTATTGATTTCCATTATCTGAAAAATTTCTTTATCCATACTCCTTTACCACAATGAAAATATTTCACTGCCTCTAGGAATACTAATTCCTATAACCACATTCCTTGTTCTTCCCTCAGCAGCTCGACATCCAACAAGTCCGTACTTGCGACAAGTAGATATACAATTACCCATATGATGCAAAATACATCGTCTACACATTATAATTCCTCTTGTTTACACAACTTACAGTAACAACATAAATACCATCTTTTCTTATCTTAGATTGTTGAATTCCGAGTTTATTTCCTGTCAAAAGAAATAAATTTTCATTCTTTGTTGACATTCGCAGCAATACCGTCCTTTTTATCTTTTCTACTACACTTAATTTCGAATCAGGATCAATCTTTAAATTACTATTTCCTTTCGTTTATTTGTATAATTCCAAATTACTACTAATATTTCGATATATCCATCAGTTACTCAAACTTGTCCATATAGTTGTACATTTCCAATCACCATTAGTATAGTATGACACTCTTCACCGCATCCCTTCTCATTTCTAGGAATCTAGCATGCAGACATCCTTTACAATCTTCTAGAACAACAGCAACATCTTCAACTGGAACAGTAGCATCTTCAGTCTCGGCACCTTGTTTCCTTGCAGCATGGTCAGCTTCAAACGTTCTAACTATTATTTCCACAATCAAATAATCTACTCCTAGAGGTTGTTAATTTCTGGAGACATATTTCAAGAAACTTAGTCACGTGGGGATCCACTAATGAAAGAAAATATCTCCCTCAATTCTTTCTACTGTTATCACAGATGAAAGAAACATGATAAGTATACACATCGAGATATAAAGAAGGATCTTTTCATCAAGATATATCATGGATACCACATGTACAAAAAACACAATACTACCTAAATTCACCAAATCAACTCACAAAAGAAATTAATAAAGACACATCAAAATAATAAAGGGGTAATAGTAGATTGCATCCATCAAATCCGAGAAAATCGTGACAAGATCTATCACTACAGTCACTTTCCTTATCAACCTAAAGAACAACATGTTCCATCACAGTACTACATCATAAAGTCTAAATAATCCAAATACAACACAACAAGTACATAAACTGAAATACAACAAAGATTCATCACTTCACTACCCCATATGATATGGCACATCATTTTCTCCAACTTGGCTCGTCTCAGCTTCGTCCTCATCCGGTTCCAACTTGCTGCACCTTCTTTCTGGATCATAGCACGGCGGATCCTCTAATCCATACTTCAGATACGCTCCTTGGCACGGCGGATTTATCATATAGTGGGAATTAGCATACTCCTCGTTGTCCTGAAACTTCAAATATGGTTCAAGATATGGCCTAAGATGAGCTTCATAATTACATATCCTGCGAAGCCTATCTCTCTCTTCCTGATACGTCTTAAAGTCAGTTCCATAACTTCTTACCTCAGCTCTAACCTCAGTCTTTCCAACTTCACTCTCAGTTCTTAAATTATCACTCTTAGATTCCACAAACTTACTCTTATCGTCTGTATCATCCTCGTCAACTATCCACCATCCACCAGTATTCTTATGATGACCTCCTCGCTGACACAAAATTCTCCGTCCCCTTACAGTTTATCCTTGCCTAATACTATTAGGTGGTATGTCGGCCATTTTCTGCAATCACAGAAAATTCAAGAGTATATAAGGTCATTATTCAAAAATATATATGCAATGCATGGTCATGCAAATGCAAATGATTTACATATACCAATATGTATGTATGCGATGCAATGCAAATAATAATTATGCAATACTCATAAAAAGAAATTATGATGAAAGCACTCCGCGTCCTTTCATTAATACCAATACATTATCATAGTACTTGCTTAATAAATACTCAGGGATTCAGAACAGTTTTGAGGGATACATCTATAATAATAAAGCATAACAAAAATAAATAATCTTACCAGAGCCTTGTAGAGAAGTTGCGTTGCTTTTATAAAATACTTTCGACATCAAAGTTATAGTTTAGGACATTTTCAAAAATCGACCTAATTCGCTATAACTAAAAGCTCTGGTTACCAATCTCTAATACCCCCAAATTACATTGCGCAGCGGAAATACACATTTGGGTGCTAAACTCAAACCTCGTCACAATAAACATTTGGTACAATCTACAAATAAAATATTTGGAATAAAAGACAAAATATTAATATCTTTAGTCTAAAGTTTTCAATCCCAATAAAGATATTTTATAAATATCAGAGTAGCATTTCGGTCCCTTCAAAGTACCATCCCAAAAAATACAAACCTTTTATCAAATCTAAAATACTCAAATAATTTTTATAATTTCCTGCAGATAAAAGATAACATTTAATAATGACTGAGAAAGAAAACGGTTTCAGATTGAACAACTATAAAAGCGACATCGCAACCTTCCCCAGCAAGCTCCTTGATCAACACATCAGATTACCTGAAATACATGCTTATACAAATCAAAAATAATATTGAGCGAGTCCATAGGTTTAACAAAACGCTTTTGAACACATCATAAAATCAATTATAATCGTTTAATAGAATTGCTACGTATACAATCTATTAATCGGGCATTTCATCTTATAGCAATAGCTAATGAATTGTATTAAGCTCATGACACCGACCCCTTAACTTAGTCACCCACGCAAAATGCCAGCATGACTATATGAATTCCATTGCCCCTACTAGGGTATCTGTTGCAAGTATACCACATTTTTTCCTCGTAAATTATCCTTCCCAGAGGTTACTCAGCGTAAAGCCCTGGACTCAGATAGGGTTGTCAGCCTAATAGTACTATCATTTGAATAAGCGGCTATTCCCAACTCACAACAAAGAGCTAGAACATAGTTAACGGTTCATGAAATTAGGGACTTTTGCAACTTCGGTACTTATACAATTCAAGGCAATAATAGGCAACAAAGGCAACATTCGGGTCCAACAATTACTCATGACATGTGTTCATTTTATTTCAGATAGCATGTATCCCCCTCACGAGTTTTAAAATCATTAAAAACAAGTATAGAGCGAGGCTATAGACTCACCTTGAGTAATAGCTATAGTAAGACGACTTTCAACGATTGACGATGCCCGGCGAACACGAAATTCACAATCTATCAAAATAAAACACGCACCTTTAATAGCATATTCAAATAATATATCATACTTAATAAGATAAAATAGATAACTCAAATTCAAAATTAAACCCACGCCATTCTCAATTAAATAATTCCTACATATGTACACTTATTACACTTTTACTTTATTTATTTCCTTTATTAGAAATCTGTCGATATATTTATTAATCGTTCAAACTGTTTTCCCTACTTAAACACGTCAAAATTTTACGATACTATTCATAAACTTCACTTACTATATATAGAAAGTACTCCCAAAATTTGGTTAAAAGATTTTACTTTTAAGGTTCCCTGCCCGATACATCTTCGAACTACAAAAACCGGACAGTTTTACGTTATCGACTCATATAGTTATTTTGACCTCTATAAACGACTTCATTTGCAAAACCGACACTCATGTTTGAAAATAGACTCAACATCATAATGTTTACACTTCTAAAGCAGTCCTTGACTCATTTCAAAATCCTTCCTATAGTCCCCGAGATTCGATCCAAATATCGACAACAACTATATATTGTGCCGATACTCGT
This sequence comes from Glebionis coronaria, assembly GCA_025667525.1. NCBI lineage: Eukaryota > Viridiplantae > Streptophyta > Magnoliopsida > Asterales > Asteraceae > Glebionis > Glebionis coronaria. The sequence goes on from JANFOE010001831.1 coordinate 71,187, forward strand.
CTCCCGGTACACGAATAATCAAACTATCATAACGTTTCACTCGTTTAGAGCTAGAAGCTCTACTTTATACCAAATCGAAGCTCATGAAATTCTCTACAACAATATATTATCAACTCATATCATACATAAACTTAAGTTTTCCAAAAATTGCCTTTTAGCTACTGACTAAAAATACATACTTAAAAATCACTCAAAATCATATTTTTCACCCGTATTAACCTCATTTTTACCACTATAATCATCCTAATACTACTACTTTCAATCCTAACATCCTATATCACCCTAGATGATCAATTCATATAAAACCTAACTCAAAAATTTCAACATGCAACAAGTAAAAATTATATATATGATTATAAACACCTATTTACAACACATAAACAACATCAAAACACATGATTTTCATCAAAAATAGGTTTTTTAAAAAAAGTGCTTGCATGTGGGTAAATTTTATACCAAAAGATAGATAATGAAGAAACTAAGATAGGTCTTTGTTTAGAATTTTAAGAATCAAGCTAGATTTTGAGGTGATGGTGGTTTTGTGATGGTATAGGGTGACGGCAAGGGTGAGGGTGAGAGAGAGATGAGAGTTGATTTTTGTAGATAGTGGAGTTAGTATGTGTTTTCGTTTATTAATTTTCCTTTTATATGGGAAAACTTTAAGGTAGTTTTTGCCAATTGTGATTCTTGTGGACTAAATTGCAAATACTTGTTTAAAAGCGAGAAATGACTATTAGTCAATTTTGAAAATATTTACGGGTCTCGGGTTTCATAAAAATACTTCTCGAAATTTAAAACGTACACAAAATATGAGATTATATAGTCCCGACATGACTTAATACGAAATTAATAATAAAAACGTCAAAATATTAAACATCGACATAACTGAAAATAAAACGTAAAGTTTCAGGCATCCGTTGATATCGTGATCACTAGTAATCCTCGCAACTCGTCAAAACGTAAAAATATAACTTTCAACATTCGTTCAATTCAAATCACCAAACATCATAACATTCAATCTCGTCAAAAATTTCAAAAATATATGTAAAAATATAATTAAATAATGGCCACGGGTTCGGGTTATCACATCCTACACTCCTAAAAGAGAGCGACGTCCCGGCGCTTGACCCGCCTCACACTCGCAATTTCTCACCTCTAAAATCAATGAGAACTCTTTTACTTAAGAAATCCTCACGTCCTTCACACCAGTTCAACTGAATTTCTATAATATCACCATACCAAAGAATACTTATCATATTTCAACTTACAAATTTTACCTTCTAATAGTCACAATCTTTCATTATTCATAATCCTTCTGCATCACTTCCTTTGTTCTATTTCCTAATTCAATACTCTGATAACCTAGTTTACGACCATGTAAAATCTCAAGTTGCACATCCTAATTACTGATATGACGACTTTTGTCGCTTAAAGATTCCATCATTAATTGATTTCGCTTGTCCTCATAGTAAAATATTTAAAGATATCATCTTCCCGAGTATCAATCACATCAACACAAGTCCAATTTCCATTGTTCAAGTTATCCTCTCACTCTGTCCGTTGATCTCCGAAAATACGCAATATTCATTCTTGACTCGATTCTTCTCACTTTCTGTTAAAGATCTCTAACACTTCAAAAATTAAAATTCAGTCTCTGGGTTACATATATTGTATTCAAACTTTATTCCATTCTCATTTCTTCTAACAGCGATTTCTAAAGATTAAAAATACTGACACTACGACCCGGGGTTATTGACAATTTCATCACTAAATTCCTAGTGATTTCTTTCCTTCTCATTTACAGATTACATCTCGTAACAGTCACCTATACAATTTCCTATGCTCATCTTCCATTTTCATTCAATCTAACAATCACTACACTGAACCACTGTACCATTCATATTTTATCATTATATCTTTCTTTTATCATATATTGTTTAGATAACTCCATTAGTTTCATATATTCAAATCTGACTATTAATACGTTTTCCTAATGTTGTAATACATCTTATCCCAACCAGAATGTACTAATTCTTCAACTTGTGAATTTCCTTTAACACTAAATATGGCACTCTCAGCACTCTTAGAATAATTAAATTCTCTCTGATCTGAAAAATTCATTCACCACCGGTTCTCGTATTCCTAACACATCCCCCTTCAAATAGATAATTACGATAATCGGGTTCGTTCCTCTAAAAGATTTCGTCTCACTCATCCCTATTACTAATCCATTTCAAAATTTTTGACAGCCTGTCGATCTTGTTTCCTTAGTATTCCTTTTCCATTAATCCATCAATTCAATTTTTAAATTCCATTTCCTTAATCCATTCTGCCTGTCATTACCAATATTCAAAAATCTCAAAACTCAAGAGTCAACTTTCTAATACTTTTTTTTTAAAATTTTATAACCTTTTTCCTTCCCCTTCTTACTTAATACTTCAACTACCACACTTTACCTACAAAATTACATCTCGTGATCATAATCACTTTTGATTAAAAATTACTATATACTTGATTCCATACAAGTAATATTTCATAGTTCCAAAATAGATACCAGATCGTCGAAACTCAAAATTATATAATTCCCTTTATACTTTTCTAATTGAGTCAACTTACTACTATTATTTCTCCTATCATTTGATAATGTCAAGATATTATCACCGCAGCTCTGCAATTCCTTCAGATTCCTCCGATACTGACAATACGACCATAGAACTCAACCTATCCTCAGCGCTCATAAACAACTTTCTTAACTAACGAAGATCATATCTCAAAACTACAACTTGGATGCATGAATGGGTTTCACACATTTAGTTATTCTTTGTCAGCTTTATCAATGATTTAGCAATCAGTGAAAACTTTTCGATAAACCTTCGATAATACCCAACTTAAACAAAGAGATTAACAAGCCTCAGTCGGCTTCGTCGGTATCGACAAATCCTCAGTCGCTTCAATCTAGTCAAGATTTCCACGAATACTTCAGCCATAAATTGCACATTCCAGAATTTACATCAGCTCCAGCTAAAATTCACATCCAAATAATTTCACAAACCATTTCTCTTTCCTTAACAATTTTACAATTGTATCAAGTACTTTCCTCACTTTCCTTAACATTAACCAAACAAAACATCAATCATCTGTAATGGATACCGATTCTTGGAAATCAATTTGTCCAATCTCACAGCAATCATCTTACTCTCAAAACATCCAGCTTCTTTTCTTGCTTTCAATACTACGCTTCTTATGACTTACCCTTCCAGTCCTATCAGATTATTCTTGCTGTCTCATCCGCCAATCCTTACAATTGATCAAATCACTATCCCCTATTTCCTAACAGTGTCAAATGACAAAATACACAAGCATATTACATAACTTCCATCACTAAGCAAACACAAAACTTCTTTTTCCCAAGATGACAATAAACTCTACGATTCTGCAGGACGATCACAAAATGCTCCTAAATACGAACTCGTCTTCTCATTCCCTTTTGACTAGTACTGGTGAAGTGCACTAAAAAGACGGCCTATCACGGCTTCCTCCCTGCATACCTTCTCATATTTGACCAAACAAAATGCCTAAATAGAATTTCCACTTATTAATTCTTGTAGTCAGTACTCAATGCTCAGCAAATTTCAAATCAATCATTTCCACCTTTACTGATCATACCTTACAACTTTCATTCTTATTCTAGTAATTCCCAACGTAGTCCTAGTTCGGTTAATTGCGTGATATAACTTAATTCCATAATTTAAGAAAATATCTTCTTAATGTATATAATTATTAACAATCATTCCATCGGTTAATTTCTTGGTTCAATAAATTGCTAATTCTTGCTGATTTCTCATCCTCAGGTCAACTAAAATCTAATTCCTATAAATAATCTACCCTAGAGGTTGTTAATTTCTGGAGACATATTTCAAGAAACTTAGTCACGTGGGGATCCACTAATGACAGAAAATATCTCACTCAATTCTTTCTACTGTTATCACAAATGAAAGAAACATGATAAGTATACACATCGAGATAGAAAGAAGGATCTTTCATCAAGATATATCATGGATACCACATGTACAAACAACACAATACTACCTAAATTCACCAATTCAACTCACAAAAGAAATTAATAAAGACACATCAAAATAATAAAGGGGTAATAGTAGATTGCATCCATCAAATCCGAGAAAATCGTGACAAGATCTGTCACTACAGTCACTTACCCTTATCAACTTAAACAACAACTTGTTCCATCACAGTACTACATCATAAAGTCTAAATAATCCAAATACAACACAACAAGTACATAAACTGAAATACAACAAAGATTCATCACTTCACTTCTCCATAGGATATGGCAAATCATTTTCTCCAACTTGGCTCGTCTCAGCTTCGTCCTCATCTGGTTCCAACTTCCTGCACCTTCTTTCTGGATCAAAGCACGGCGGATCCTCTAATCCATACTTCAAATACGCTCCTTGGCACGGCGGATTTATCATATAGTGGGAATTAACATACTCTTTGTTGTCTTGAAACTTCCAATATGGTTCAAGATATGGCCTAAGATGAGCTTCATAATTACCTATCCTACGAAGCCTATCTCTCTCTTCCTGATACGTCTTAAAGTCAGTTCCATAACTTCTTACCTCAGCTCTAACCTCAGTCTTTCCAACTTCACTCTCAGTTCTTAAATTATCACTCTCAGATTCCACAAACTTACTCTTATCGTTTGTATCATCCTCGTCAACTATCCACCATCCACCAGTATTCTTATGATGACCTCCTCATTGACACGGAAATCTCAGTCCCCGTACAATATATCCCTGCCTAATGCTATTAGGTGGTATGTCGGCCATTTTCTGCAAGCACAGAAAATTCAAGAGTATATAAGGTCATTATTCAAAAATATATATGCAATGCATGGTCATGCAAATGATTTACGTATGCCAATATGTATGTATGCGATGCAATGCAAATAATAATTATGCAATACTCATAAAAAGAAATTATGATGAAAGCACTCCGCTTCCTTTCATTAATACCAATACCTTATCATAGTATTTACTTAATAAATACTCAGGGATTCAGAACAGTTTTGAGGGATACATCTATAATAATAAAGCATAAAAAAATAAATAATCTTACCGCAGCCTTGAAGAGAACTTGTGTTGCTTTTATAAAATACTTTCGACATCAAAGTTATAGTTTAGGACTGATGAGACTGCTTTTATACATGGTCTCATCGCCCAAAACGGCCTTTAATTGCATAAAATATCATAAAATATGCCAAATATATGCTCGTGTTTGTTACTTGTGTATTTTTAGGTACGGATATTGAGGAATTGGCAAAAGATCACAAGAATCATTCAAAAACGAACACGGGAAACGAAGTCGCACAATGAACCGGGCCCAAGTTTGGAATTTTGCAAAAAGACCCTTGAAGAATTGAAGATTGGCAACTTTGGTCCCTCATCTTTGAAGAACTTGTCACATTTGACCCTCAAAATGTTAATTGTACAAGTATGGTCCTTATTATTTGAAGATTGTACAAGACCAGTCCATCAAGTTTGAAGAATATACAAAAGAAACCCTTGGATAAAGTTTTAGAAGTTGTTGTGCCATTTTTGACAACTTGTCCAAAGTTGACAAAGCACAATTTGGGCGCTGATGGGATTAAAAACAAAGTGAAGAAGAGAGAATAGCTTGGGGACTCAAACTGCCAACTAATCAAACTTCTCCCACCAACCAGACATTGCCACCTCATCATAATCCACCCACTTACCCAATACCCTACCCAAACCCGTCCACCCACCCATGTCCAACCCGGTTTAACTTATTAAACCAAGTCAAACTTTCAAGTCAACACCCCCACTTCCCACCAAAACACTTTTTTTAAATAAACCCTTTCCATAAACAGATTAAACTTCCTCTAATTAGCTATAAACCCTAATTATTTCCCAGACCTAATCACACCTAAACAAAAGGGGTTTTGTCCCATCTAGTCCAGATCCTTAATTGAGGTCACCCTCATCACATCCCACACCCAAACCGTGACCCTGGACAACCCCATGTGAAAGTGGACCCCTCCCCTGCTTACGTCTCACTCACCCAAACCCAATGCCCGACCAAACCAACATCCAGGATCCTTCTACTTGGTCCCCAAGGAGTTTTTAACGTCCAAGATTCATTCAAACATCACTGGCATCACATGTATCACCTTTTGACCAAATTTGAAGATGAAGACTCAAGGGCTTTTTGGAGATTTCATAAATTAGGGTTTAGCATACTAGAATCTTCCTTGTACGCCTATAAAAGGCACCTTAGTTTAGCCTTTTATTCTTGTTCCAGTTTTTAGCATTTTTCAACTTGTAATTCCTTTTTTAAATTAATGAAGTTTGGTGTTTGTTGAAAACAAGTGTAATTCCTTTTGTTAGATTTAAAAAGTTTGTGTATTGTGTTAAATGCTAAGGCTGAGTTCCAATTTAAAATTGTGTGTTTGAAGTTTCAGTTTTCAAAGGGTTTTAAAAAAGACTTGAATTCAGAAATCATAGGGTGTTATGAAGTGAAAGTGGAATAACAGCCCTTGATTTGTGACTTATAAGTGTTTTTAAAACGTGCTTTTAAGGGTGTTAAGTTGCTTGAAAAAGTTTTTAAGGAAGTTTTTAAGAAAATCAGAAAAGTGTATTTTCTTTGTGTTTGATCTTGTTCTTAGCAGGATTGTTGGAGTGTGTTGCTGTTAAAGGTTCAGCTCAGGCCCCAGCCTGATTGGAGGTGGTTATTCAACCACTGGGGGACTTGGATGTAAGTCCCTCAAGGTAAAAAACCCCTTTTCATTTTTAGTTTTTCAGATTTTGGTCATTTGCATGATTTATATGAAACTGCATGTTAAGTGTGTTTATATGGTTTGGTTTGTGTTTAAATGGTATGATATGCATGTTAGATGCTGTTTGAATCAGTTTAAGTAAGTTTTAAAGTGTTTTGGTTTGAAAAAGTTGGATAACAAGTTTTTAAAGGGGTGTTTGGATACGGGTTTAATTAAGTAAGATTGATAGATTTTGAGTTTTTAAACCTGTTAGAAATACTTGGTAGGGGTCAATAGGTTGTAAGATAGCTTTGGTTATCAGTTTGGTACAAGTTGAACAAGTTTGGATGATAAAAAGATAAAAATCATATCAATATTCTATAATCTGCCATTGTGACTGATTTTGTTGAGTTTTTAGCTTGATTCTTGGCAATCTGTTAAGATATAGAGTATTGTAGGATTGTAAGGTGTTTTTATGTTATGTGGTGAGTGAGCATGCAAAATTTGGTGCTATGAAACTTATTGGTGTGCAAGCTGTTAAGCAAGAACACCACCAGACCTCACATCTTTACATCAGCAACTTGAGAAGGTCATTGTGTGCTTGATTGTGTGATTTTGTGCTCAGTATTTGTGTTTTTTGTGTTCTATTTGACTCCCTACACTCAGAAAGAGTGTAGGGGTGCCTTGTTTATCCAAAAACATCCACAAAACAAGCACAACCAAGCTCCTCTTGGTTCTTAACTGCTCAAGTGCAAAACACACTTGTTCATCAGAAAGAACAGCAGACCTGGCCACGTTTTTGGCTTCATTTAGCTTAATCTTTGTTGAAATTAGTTTGTGTTTGTGTATTTGTGTTTAGATAGTGCTACTGTTTGAGGTTTAAAAGTAAAAAAAAAAAAAAAAAACTAAAAACTTTACCCTGCCTGGACTCGAACCCCCGACCTGCAGCTCAGGAGTGAGGGGTTCTACCAGTGATCCAGATGAGTTTTTATGTTAACCTTTCATTTCATTAAGTATATAAGGTGATTTAGGTTTGGCTTATTTAAATAAGCCGTGGGCTTTTAAGCTTATTCTAGCTTATTTATTAAGCATCTTTGGCTTATTTCATTTTTCCTAGGACTTAATATAGTTTTTAGACTTTTCTGTTTTAAAGTTTTATTTTTCCCATTATTTAATTAATTATTAAGATTATTTTTAGTTTTAAATTTAGAAAGTCATTTAAAAATAGTAAACAGTAATTAAAAAATACAAAAAAATAGTTTTTAGGTTTTAATTTATATTTTTGAGGTTTACATATCATAAAGTTTTCAAAAACTTTAATTTTTAATTTTATTTGATTTTAGATTTTTTATTAATCTTTAAAAATTAATATAAAATTAACTAAAAGATTTTAGGAACTTTAATTTGCATTTTCTTCTTAGTTAGAATATTTAGGATTTTTGAGAATTTTTTAGAATTTATTTTTGAACTTTTTATTTTTTACAATATTTTAATATTATTTTATTCATAAAAAGTCAAAGTTTTATTTTTAACTTTTTTTCATTTTTCCTAGATTCTAGACATTAAAATAGGAACTTTTTCACTTTCCAATTAATTTTTAGGCTTTTCAATTATTTTCTAGATTTAATTTAAGATTTAATAGATTTTAATAGTTTTTAGGGTTTTAAAAATAGTTTAATTTGTTTTTAAAATTTTTAAAAATAGTTTTTAGCTTAATTAGGTCATTTTTGAGGTTTACAAACTATTAAATCTTGTTTAGGGCTTTTTAATATTTAAAAGTGATTTTTAGGGCTTTAATTAGCATTAAAAAGTCATTATTAAATTAATTAAAAGGTTTTAGCAAGTTTGGATTTTTTGTAAACTCTTAAAATCTTATTGTGGATTTTTAGTAATTTTTAGGAATTTTTAGGTTAAAATTTTAAATTTTGTCGTTTTTACGTCGTAACTTCTTAGTAGTGTTTTTGCCTATTTTTCTATTTTTTTCGTCTTCGTCATTTTCTCTTCTTTTCTTCTTGTTAATAATCAAAAACATTAATCAATCAATTCAATTCACAACACACGTGCCTCCTCGAGAGAACGATCCCCACTCATTGGGTCATAGGTGTTTACGTTTTCCTAAACGTACACTTAACGCTTACCACTATTTTACCTCCTTTTCCTAAAGGTGTGTAAAAACCACTATATCATTTTGGCGCCGCTGCTGGGGAGGCGTGTTGTGTTTTGATTGAACCATTGTTGTTTTTATATATATAGCCATAAAAGTATTTGTATTAATAGCACTCTATTAATACGTATTATCGTTTTTCGGTTTTTGTGTGAATATTACTATATTGTATACGTAGAACAATAAATACACAAGTACTCCAAATACGTGAGCAATCACAACCTTGATTCGGGATTTCATCACTCGATCATTGTATTCGAATCTCAAACCAAAGAAAAAGGCAAAAATAGATAAATACTTTCGTGAAGCTTAATCTTGATAATACAAACTATAAGGTGGGTATAAGGCGGTTGTATTTCACGACCTAAAGGAAAAAGGCTCTTAAGTGCTTCGCGCCGCCTCGTTTCCTCCGCTTGCTTGTGCGTATTTGATTTTGAGAGTGAATCGAGGGTTTTGCCGCCCAAAGTATTATTACATATCATATATATTTTCTTGGTTTCATTTGATTAAACCCTCTTGAACGATTTGGTGTTCCACCATCGTTCTAAAGTCATCGAAGGCGTTCACTCCACGTGATCGTTTTCATTCCTTGAGGCCTTTTTAATCAAGAGATTTGATTGAGGAGGAGATTTGTGGACTCATTGTCTACTTAATATATTCACCAATTTCCAAAAAGTTAATACAATCAAAAACCACAAAAAAATTTGAAAAAACACAAAATACCAAAAAGAATCTTCTTTGCTCGTCTCCACGTTGTACGTGACGTTTATGCTCACTCGTAATCAAGCAAAACGTGCACGTAGACGAAAGAACAAAACTCCCACTCCAACTCATTCTAGTGAGGAGTCTCCTATTGACGAACCCATTGTACGAGAAGCACCAACCATGGCGAATCGAACTATGATGGAGTTACTTCAAGCACCCACCGAGGGTTATGGAGAAGCTATTGTGATTCCCGCTATCCTTGCGGAAATTTTGAGGTGAAAACGGGTTTGTTGTCGATGATCCAAAACAACAAATTCCGAGGTGATGAGAAGGACAATCCCCACAACCATATCCGCCAATTTAATCGTCTTACCGCCACGTGCAAATTCAAGGATGTCTCGAATGACTCGATTAAGATGATGCTTTTTCCGTATTCCTTAGCGGGGCCCGCTAAAATTTGGTTAGAGAAAGAGCCACCCAATTCTATATTGACGTGGAAGGATCTCGTTTCGAAATTTGTGAACCAATTTTTTCCGCCCTCTAAGACTACGCATTTGAAAAATGAGATTTCTAAATTTTCACAAGAATCAAATGAAAGTTTTTCTACGGCTTGGAATAGGTTTAAAGAGATGTTACATGAATGTCCTCATCACGGTTTTTCCGATTTGCACCAAATCGACACGTTTTACAATGGACTTAACGATCATGAAAGAGATTATTTAAATGCCGCCGCGGGTGGTAATTTTTTGTGTAAAACGGTTGAAGAAGCTTTGGTCATAATCGAGAATAGGTCTAAGGTTTATAGCCCTCGTCACACACCGAGTGTTGCCAAAAGGGGCTCATCATCGTCTCAAAGTATCAATGCATTACATGATGAAGCAAATGAAGAAAACCGATTTTTCGATAGATTTGCTAACCTTATGTCCCATTGGAAGGCTCAAGAAGCTTCCAATTCCGCTTCGGTTAAAGCGGTTTCTAAAAGTTGTTTGTCGTGTGGGGGAGCTCATGATCTTTCCGAGTGCATTACCGCGGATGGTAACACTTCGAATGCTTTTGTAGCCACGGGAACTTATAACCAAATCGGTCAAGGTTCTCGTTCAAATCAAGCTCCACCCAATCAAAATGCTAATAATTATCACAACAACAACCAAGGTGGAAATTACCAAGGAAATCAAAGAAATTATAACAAAGGTAATTACCAAAGTGGAAATGGGCAAATTTCAAACCAAAACCAAAACCGTGATTTTCAAAACAATGCCCAAGGTTTTCAAAACGATCACACCAAAAATCTTCAAGGAGAGTTTTTGAGTTATGCAAAGGCTAATGATGCTAAGTTTGATAACATGCAACGTGAAATGGTTAGCTTAAGATCCGAGTTGAAAAACGAGCTTAAAAACGAACTTGCTAATGAACTTAAAACTCATGCTAATAAAATGGAAGGAAATGTCACACGACTCCAACAAAATCAACAAAAAATGGAGCAAGGACAACATGAGATTAAGCAAGAGTTGTTAAAAGCGGATGCTAGGCAATCTAAGTTTGAAGACCGAATGGCTAAAATGTTTGAAGCTATCATGTGTAAGCCCTCTTCTTCGGGTGGTCTTCCTAGTGATACCATCGTAAACCCGAAAGGAGAATTGAAGGTTGTTGCCACTCGTAGTGGTAAAACTTTCAAAGAACCTATTTCTCGTCCAAGTACTTCTATGGAGAAGGAAAAAGAGAAAGAACCCGAGGTTGTGGTCGAAAAGGAGCACATTACAAGCCCACGAAGTACCGCTCAAACCACACCTACGGTTGAACCTACACCAATCATGGAACCCGAGATTCCAAGGCCGATGCCTATGCCTAATTTGCCCCAACCCACACCACCTTTACCCTACCCTTCAAGACGAGACAAGGAAAAGGCACGAGAACGAAATAATTATCAATTTGAACTCTTTATGAAAATGTTTCGTGACTTGCATTTTAATATAAGTTTTGCCGACGCCTTAGTCATGATGCCTCGATTTGCCGCAAACTTCAAAAGTATGTTGAATAACAAAGAGAAATTGCAAAAATCGTCTAGTTGTTCTTCGGTTTTTCTAAGCCGCATACCTCAAAAAGTCGGTGATCCTGGAAAGTTTTTAATCCCATGTGCTATCCAAGACATGGAAGAATGCTACGCCATGGCCGATCTTGGTGATAGTATTAATTTGATGCCTCTTGAGATTTTTAAATCGCTCAATCTTCCAAATCTCACTCCTTCAAGAATGTCAATCGAAATGGCCGATCATTCTACGATTCTAGCTTGTGGAGTTGCCGAGGACGTCTTTGTGAAAGTTGGAAAGTTCTACTACCCTGTAGACTTTATTGTTGTTGATATTCCTATCGATCCAAAAGTTCCGTTAATTTTAGGTCGATCTTTTTTGGATACCTCGAGAGCACTTATCGATGTGCATGCAAGAAAAATCACTCTTCGTTTCAATGAGGAAGAACTCGTCATTAATGCAACCCAAAACTCCACTCTTTCTCATGTGTATTCTATCACATCTTTGTACAATGTCAATCCTATCAAAAACATTTGCAAAAAGATTTCCAATAGAGTTTTAGGAGTTGTTGAGAAAAATGAAGTTCCGTCCCCTCCGCCGGTGGAGGTTAAGAGTGTTAAGCCTATGATTCCAATCTCGAGTGATTCTTCGGATGATGAATACGTTGATCCCGATGGGGAGGTTTTCTTTGTTGACAAACGTTTTGAAAACTTACCACCACCTAAACCAAAAAGATTTCAAAATGTGAGAATTTTTAGTGTGACTAACATTGTTTTAGATACACCAAATATTTTTGACATAATTAAATCGGGTTTTCACAAGGAGAGTTTTAAAGATGAAAAAGGAAAAGATTTTGAATTAAATTTAAAATATTTTTCTACAATTCTAACTCCGTCATCACCGCGTGTATTGAGTACTAAAAGCTTGTCTTCTCCTTTTGACGATGCTTTATGTGGACTTAGTGTTGGGGAATCCCCTTATGTTCCCTCCCCTTTCTCCACCGAGGACGAGATATTTGATCCTGGAATTACTTATATAGGGAAATCTCGGTCTTCCACCGATGCAATAAATGGAAAATCTTTTCATTTGATTGGTGCGAGTCTACCTCGAGTAGCTCAATGTTTTGACTTACCCATTGTCCCACCCTTCTATTTCTTCTCTCCTATTTTCTTCTACCCCATTGGGGTTTGTGTTGAAGTTTCGCTGTTTCGTCTTTCATCCGAAAACGAAGACGCTATCTTTGACCCCGGTATACGTTTATCGGATTTTTAAAGTACTCCACGTGCTTTTGGGCCTTGTTTATCATGTAAGCCCCACCAAAAATTGACCAAACCATGATTATCCCTAAATGATCACATTTATGGGGATTCGAGTCGAGCTTTTGACTCGGTTATCAAAAACAAGGTGCCTCGTGGGGGAGACCCATGCTTATCCATGTACATATTATTGCTTTCTAATGTAGTTAATGTGAGGGGATTTGTGCCCTTCCAACCTTTGTTCCGTGGTTTTTTGTGCATTGTGGTTTTTAGATCATGATCTTCACGATTGGAGCCTCTCGTGTTCGTTTATGGGAGCACTCAATCGTTTGCTTTGGAGGCCTTTCCCAATATCCATATGATATATCCTTTGATGTTCTAACCTTAGGATTTTTAGCACACTTCATAAACGGCTATTACTTATTGGTTACACCCTTTCCATGCTAGATTAGGCATTCGACTACGTCTCTAGTATGGGGGTGTTTGTACCCCTAGACTCGAAACATTGAGGACAATGTTTAACTTTAGTATGGGGGGTGAATAGATACTTGCCTTGCCAAACCTTCACGCTTTCCAAAGTTTATCATTTTGTTTATCGTTTTGTTGCAAAATAAGGCTAAAAATAGCCAAATTTTAAAATTTTTCTCATATTTTATAAGTGTTTGAAGACACGAATGTAGATTTTCCGATGGCGAGAATAAGAGTAATTTTTGACTCGACCGTGCGTGTTGAGCACTTAGCTTTGATTCCTTAACTACACATTAGGCTAAGTCTCTTAAATGAGGACGAGAAATGATAGAGTTAATTATAAGTTACTATGCTAAACGTAGAGTACTCGTATTCTTTCAAAAACTCTTGTGTTCTCGTTGTTTGCTTATTCTCCCTTCGCTTGTAAATATTTTTTGCTTAATAAATACTGACTTAGCGGTTTAGTTAGGATTGTTGGGTTTCTAGTCTTTTCTAGTAGCTTCCGTGTAATTAACATGGGAAGACATTAAGGTATCGTCAGCGTCACGGTTTTGAAGTATTGGCACCCTAATAATCGAAAGCTTCACCCAATAATAAGATTTCAAGTGCTCACCTAAATCCAGCAAACAATTTGAAGCCCCACAAGGCCTAAAATCTATGCAAAATTGAAAGTGAATCAAGCCTTAATCTTCGAAGCTTTAAAGATCCAAAATTCGCCTTAGCGTGAGGATATACGTCTTTGGCTAATAAAACCACCGATGAGGCGGATAATAAAAGGCAAGGCAAGACCGAAGTCATAATAAAAGCTTCATGGCGAAGTTGAATAAAAGATGGAGGTAAACCAAAGATAATAAGGCCCTTCCGTTAGGGGGCGTATAAAAGTCTTGGTAATAAGTCTCATGTTCAAAACCGTTATAAAACCGTGTTTATCGATTCTTCTTGTCAACTTAATTTTTTGACATCGTTGTCTATTAGGAGGGGTTATTGATTTGATGGTCTTAGTTACACCGTTAGGACTCTATTTTTAGACCTAAATCTCTATTATCGCATAAGTCAAACAATGTATCCTCGTGAAACATTCAAGACATCATAAAATATAAGAGATACAACTTAGGAATAATGGGAGGATAAGTACGTGATTAGGGCATATGAGTAGTGTTAGCATTACTAACTTATAATGACAATGATCTCGTTGCACGCTTAGCATGGAATTGGAGTGAAAATCGAGGACGATGAAATGATTTCTAACGAAGCATTCACGTGTTCTTGTTCTATGAACCTAAACGTCCCATTTTGCGATGAAAATCATACATTATGTCTATAACACAAGTAGTAGTAATAGTAGTAGTGTAGCTAGTTTATCGTTCAATAAAGTGAATAAAATTAAATTTTGGGAGATGCTTTGATACTTTATTCTAGCATTGCGTGAGGGCACGGCAATGGTTTAGTATGGGGGAGTGATGAGACTGCTTTTATACATGGTCTCATCGCCCAAAACGGCCTTTAATTGCATAAAATATCATAAAATATGCCAAATATATGCTCGTGTTTGTTACTTGTGTATTTTTAGGTACGGATATTGAGGAATTGGCAAAAGATCACAAGAATCATTCAAAAACGAACACGGGAAACGAAGTCGCACAATGAACCGGGCCCAAGTTTGGAATTTTGCAAAAAGACCCTTGAAGAATTGAAGATTGGCAACTTTGGTCCCTCATCTTTGAAGAACTTGTCACATTTAACCCTCAAAATGTTAATTGTACAAGTATGGTCCTTATTATTTGAAAATTGTACAAGACCAGTCCATCAAGTTTGAAGAATATACAAAAGAAACCCTTGGATAAAGTTTTAGAAGTTGTTGTGCCATTTTTGACAACTTGTCCAAAGTTGACAAAGCACAATTTGGGCGCTGATGGGATTAAAAACAAAGTGAAGAAGAGAGAATAGCTTGGGGACTCAAACTGCCAACTAATCAAACTTCTCCCACCAACCAGACATTGCCACCTCATCATAATCCACCCACTTACCCAATACCCTACCCAAACCCGTCCACCCACCCATGTCCAACCCGGTTTAACTTATTAAACCAAGTCAAACTTTCCAGTCAACACCCCCACTTCCCACCAAAACACTTTTTTTAAATAAACCCTTTCCATAAACAGATTAAACTTCCTCTAATTAGCTATAAACCCTAATTATTTCCCAGACCTAATCACACCTAAACAAAAGGGGTTTTGTCCCATCTAGTCCAGATCCTTAATTGAGGTCACCCTCATCACATCCCACACCCAAACCGTGACCCTGGACAACCCCATGTGAAAGTGGACCCCTCCCCTGCTCACGTCTCACTCACCCAAACCCAATGCCCGACCAAACCAACATCCAGGATCCTTCTACTTGGTCCCCAAGGAGTTTTTAACGTCCAAGATTCATTCAAACATCACTGGCATCACATGTATCACCTTTTGACCAAATTTGAAGATGAAGACTCAAGGGCTTTTTGGAGATTTCATAAATTAGGGTTTAGCATACTAGAATCTTCCTTGTATGCCTATAAAAGGCACCTTAGTTTAGCCTTTTATTCTTGTTCCAGTTTTTAGCATTTTTCAACTTGTAATTCCTTTTTTAAATTAATGAAGTTTGGTGTTTGTTGAAAACAAGTGTAATTCCTTTTGTTAGATTTAAAAAGTTTGTGTATTGTGTTAAATGCTAAGGCTGAGTTCCAATTTAAAATTGTGTGTTTGAAGTTTCAGTTTTCAAAGGGTTTTAAAAAGACTTGAATTCAGAAATCATAGGGTGTTATGAAGTGAAAGTGGAATAATAGCCCTTGATTTGTGACTTATAAGTGTTTTTAAAACGTGCTTTTAAGGGTGTTAAGTTGCTTGAAAAAGTTTTTAAGGAAGTTTTTAAGAAAATCAGAAAAGTGTATTTTCTTTGTGTTTGATCTTGTTCTTAGCAGGATTGTTGGAGTGTGTTGCTGTTAAAGGTTCAGCTCAGGCCCCAGCCTGATTGGAGGTGGTTATTCAACCACTGAGGGACTTGGATGTAAGTCCCTCAAGGTAAAAAACCCCTTTTCATTTTTAGTTTTTCAGATTTTGGTCATTTGCATGATTTATATGAAACTGCATGTTAAGTGTGTTTATATGGTTTGATTTGTGTTTAAATGGTATGATATGCATGTTAGATGCTGTTTGAATCAGTTTAAGTAAGTTTTAAAGTGTTTTGGTTTGAAAAAGTTGGATAACTAGTTTTTAAAGGGGTGTTTGGATACGGGTTTAATTAAGTAAGATTGATAGATTTTGAGTTTTTAAACCTGTTAGAAATACTTGGTAGGGGTCAATAGGTTGTAAGATAGCTTTGGTTATCAGTTTGGTACAAGTTGAACAAGTTTGGATGATAAAAAGATAAAAATCATAGCAATATTCTATAATCTGCCATTGTGACTGATTTTGTTGAGTTTTTAGCTTGATTCTTGGCAATCTGTTAAGATATAGAGTATTGTAGGATTGTAAGGTGTTTTTATGTTATGTGGTGAGTGAGCATGCAAAATTTGGGGCTTTGAAACTCATTGGTGTGCAAGCTGTTAAGCAAGAACACCACCAGACCTCACATCTTTACATCAGCAACTTGAGAAGGTCATTGTGTGCTTGATTGTGTGATTTTGTGCTTAGTATTTGTGTTTTTTGTGTTCTATTTGACTCCCTACACTCAGAAAGAGTGTATGGGTGCCTTGTTTATCCAAAAACATCCACAAAACAAGCACAACCAAGCTCCTCTTGGTTCTTAACTGCTCAAGTGCAAAACACACTTGTTCATCAGAAAGAACAGCAGACCTGGCCACGTTTTTGGCTTCATTTAGCTTAATCTTTGTTGAAATTAGTTTGTGTTTGTGTATTTGTGTTTAGATAGTGCTACTGTTTGAGGTTTAAAAGTAAAAAAAAAAAAAAAAAACTAAAAACTTCACCCTGCCTGGACTCGAACCCCCGACCTGTAGCTCAGGAGTGAGGGGTTCTACCAGTGATCCAGATGAGTTTTTATGTTAACCTTTCATTTCATTAAGTATATAAGGTGATTTAGGTTTGGCTTATTTAAATAAGCCGTGGGCTTTTAAGCTTATTCTGGCTTATTTATTAAGCATCTTTGGCTTATTTCATTTTTCCTAGGACTTAATATAGTTTTTAGACTTTTCTGTTTTAAAGTTTTATTTTTCCCATTATTTAATTAATTATTAAGATTATTTTTAGTTTTAAATTTAGAAAGTCATTTAAAAATAGTAAACAGTAATTAAAAAATACAAAAAAATAGTTTTTAGGTTTTAATTTATATTTTTGAGGTTTACATATCATAAAGTTTTCAAAAACTTTAATTTTGAATTTTATTTGATTTTAGGTTTTTTATTAATCTTTAAAAAATAATATAAAATTAACTAAAAGATTTTAGAAACTTTAATTTGCATTTTCTTCTTAGTTAGAATATTTAGGATTTTTGAGAATTTTTTAGAATTTATTTTTGAACTTTTTATTTTTTACAATATTTTAATATTATTTTATTCATAAAAAGTCAAAGTTTTATTTTTAACTTTTTTTCATTTTTCCTAGATTCTAGACATTAAAATAGGAACTTTTTCACTTTCCAATTAATTTTTAGGCTTTCCAATTATTTTCTAGATTTAATAGATTTTAATAGTTTTTAGGGTTTTAAAAATAGTTTAATTTGTTTTTAAAATTTTTAAAAATAGTTTTTAGCTTAATTAGGTCATTTTTGAGGTTTACAAACTATTAAATCTTGTTTAGGTCTTTTTAATATTTAAAAGTGATTTTTAGGGCTTTAATTAGCATTAAAAAGTCATTATTAAATTAATTAAAAGGTTTTAGCAAGTTTGGATTTTTTGTAAACTCTTAAAATCTTATTGTGGATTTTTAGTAATTTTTAGGAATTTTTAGGTTAAAATTTTAAATTTTGTCGTTTTTACGTCGTAACTTCCTAGTAGTGTTTTTGCCTATTTTTCTATTTTTTTCGTCTTCGTCATTTTCTCTTCTTTTCTTCTTGTTAATAATCAAAAACATTAATCAATCAATTCAATTCACAACACACGTGCCTCCTCGAGAGAACGATCCCCACTCATTGGGTCATAGGTGTTTACGTTTTCCTAAACGTACACTTAACGCTTACCACTATTTTACCTCCTTTTCCTAAAGGTGTGTAAAAACCACTATATCAAGGACATTTTCAAAAATCGACCTAATACGCTATAACTAAAAGCTCTGGTTACCAATCTCTAACACCCCCAAATTACATTGCGCAGCGTAAATACACATTTGGGTGCTAAACTCAAACATCGTCACTATAAACATTTGGTACAATCTAAAAATAAAATATTTGGAATAAAAGACAAAATATTAATATCTTTAGTCAAAAGTTTTCAATCTCAATAAAGATATTCTATAAATATCAGAGTAGCGTTTCAGTCCCTTCAAAGTACCATCCCAAAAAAATACAAACCTTTTATCAACTCTAAAATACTCAAATGATTTTTATAATTTCCTGCAGATAAAAGATAACATTTAATAATGACAGGGAAAGAAAACGGTTTCAGACTGGACAACTATAAAAGCGACACCGCAACCTTCCCATCAAGCTCCTTGATCAACACATCAGATTACATGAAATACATGCTTATACAAATCAACAATAATGTTGAGCGAGTCCATAGGTTTAACAAAACACTTTTAAACACATCATAAAATCAATTATAATCGTTTAATAGAATTTCTACGTATACAATCTATTAATCGGGCATTTCATCTTATAGCAATAGCAAATGAATTGTATTAAGCTCATGACACCGACCCCTTAACTTAGTCACCCACGGAAAATGCCAGCATGACTATATGAATTCCATTGCCCCTACTAGGGTATCAGTTGCAAGTATACTAATAGTTAATATTTTGTAGTATAAAATTGATTCGTTGTTCCAGTCTTTTCAAATTGATTACCAATTAAAAGTGCGACTCAGTCGTTCTTGGTGGAAAAATAAAGAGAGGTGGTTATCTATTTTAAACTAATAGTAAAATGAAAGTGTCGTTGAGTAAAAATAAAAGCTTTAAAAATTAAACTAAAAATGACGAGTTAAAAATAAATGATTAAAAACTTATAGTGAATTTAAAACTTAAAACTTTGTAAAAATAAACTAAAACAAAACTCGTTTAAAAATAATACTAAGTAAAAATACGGGAAAAGTAAGATTTGAAAATAGAAAATAAACAATAATAATAAAAAAAGGAAATAAAATCAAAGAAAGGTCAGATCGCGGTTACGATCGCAACCAATGATCGTACTCTGGATCGTACCCTGGATCGCAGTCAAGCGATCGTACTCTTGGATCGTACTCCACCACGATCGCAACAAGTGGATCGCAGTGGACGATCGTGACCAAGTGATCGCACCCACAATCGAAGCCTTGGATCGTAGTGAAAGATCGGACTACAAATCGTTGCCAAAGATCGCAACCACGATCGTAACAAGTCGATCGTAGCTTAGATCGTGGTGAGTAATCTTAGTCTTGATCTCAGTAATGTGTCGGAAGTAGAAACCCTAGGGTTTATGCGATCACACTTACGCGATCGGAATTAGAAGAAACCCTTAAGAAAGTTACGATGGAATCCAATAAGCAAATAAGCCGAAAGTGAATAAGCACAAATAAGCAAGACGAATAAGCACTTATCCAAATCTTAACCAAATGAAAACAAGCATAAATTTAAAAACTTTTGAGACACGAAATATGCAAACTTTATAAAACAAACTTTAAAAACACTAAACTTTTAAGAAAACTTAAAAGACAATAAGCTAGATACTAAATAAGCCAAAAAGCATAACAAGCTTTAAGCTTAATCGTATAAAAACTTATATAGGAGTAAATCACACAAACATCAAAATTTAAACAAGATGCATTAAAATTTCGAATAAAATTTTAAATAAAAATCAAGAAAGGTAGAAGAAGATTAAAGATGAAAAGCTTAAACTTGAACTTGTAGATTAATGATTCTAAAATACAAGATTAAATCAAAGCTTAAACATGAAAGAAAAGATGAAGGAAAGATGACTCTAGTGAGAGAAAGTTAAACACTTTCTCTCTCTAAAAATTAAAACTACAAAAGAAAAATAAACTAGCTAACACCCTCCTAATGTGTCATTAGGAGGGTATATATAGGAGGTGGGGAGGTGCATGTGTTGCTTCCTTTTTCTTTCTTCTCGTCTCGACTCGATTTAAATTCTTTGTCTTTCTCGACGTCGTCTCGGGATTTGTCGATATTAATTGAACTCGCCTTATATTTTTCTTCTTTAATTAGACTTGGTTCTTCGACTTCATTAAACTTTTGTCTTTAGATTATTTCTTCGATAAATCTTCAGAATAGGCCTTGGACTTCCGTTCTTTTTGCACTCTTGATCTTTCGACTTCGTCTTTTCTAGTTTTCTTCGATAAAATCCCGTGAAAGCCCGTGTTTTCTTCCTATTTCATCTTTTGGTCCTAAAACATAATAAAAACGTAAACCACGCATAATTCCGACTTTTACGACATAAAATACACGTTTTGGCGTGGTTATTATTATAATTAAGTGGTAAAAGGATGGGTGTTTTCACACTTATCAAATCCCCTACACTTGACCATTGTAATGCCCTTATACTATGCATTAATTACAAAGCAAGATTTACATTTTCTATCATAATTAACCCACCTTGGCCTTTATTAAACATAATTAAAGGAAGAAAAACAAATAAAGAGATTAAAGACTTACATTGAGGCTTTGGATTGTCATGAATGTTTATCATCCTCAAGTTTTACGTTCCCCAAACCAAGCTTAAAAACGAGATCATTGTTATTATAAGGTAGCAAACTAACACAAACTCATGTGGCCCAATTATTCACTTAGACTCCCTTATTCCTAGGTGTATCTCTTATGTTTTATTATTGTCTTAAATGATCACGAGGATGCATTGTTGACTTATTACGATAGTTATTTAGGCTAAAAATAAAGTGGGACGATTTAATCAACAGTTAGCTAAAGGAAAAAATCTTTTAAAACTACTTCTCGGGACCTTTTAAAGTTCATATATTGGCATAACTCGCTTCAGGATTTGAGATCTTTCTCGGACCGATATTTGGCAGTGACTTCATATCTCAAATCTTGAGAGATATTCTTGAAATTATGGTCTTCTATTCATGATAGGAATTTCTTCACTTAAAGTTTTTGAGAGATTCTTCATACTTGGACCACGACTTCTTCATTTTTCTCCAATCTTTATTTTGGATTTTGATATACAACGATCCGCCTCCTTTTAGGACTTGGATTTATTTATCCTCATACCTTGCTAGGGTCTTTTCGGATAGACTTCTCCATGATCTTTTGGGGAGTATTTTCTTTTCGTCGTGTGTCTCGATCCTTCATATTGATTCTTGATAAATGATTCTGCACATCACTTTTGGATCTTTAGCAACAAAATGTAGCCCTCACGCCTTGTTAGGGTCTTTTCATACTCGCCAATCTTCGCATCCCGCTTCAATAAGTTATGCCTTGGCTATGAACTCTAATTAATACCGAGCAACTTTTAAACGATCTTGTGATAGAAGCTAAGTAACTTTTCAAATCGTACAACCTTATTTACTGCAAATATATTTATTAACAAGCGATGGGAGAAAAAGCTCTTAATTAACTCACATAAATTCATGAAAGAATACCAAACTTATAATTGACTCTATCATCTCTCGTTCTCCATAATTTAAAATCTCAAGGAATGAGACTCGTGGATGCTTAGCCAATTAAATCAAAGTTTTGGGTTTTCAAGTCGTCAATAGGATCTTGCATCTTCTTAGACTTTTTCAAGTTCAGATTTTGCGTTTTAAAGTTCCCTTGATAAACGACTTTCTAGGATCAATTATAGGAACTTGCGAAAAGTTCTTGTTCTTAACCCGTGAGAGTTAAGACTTTCGCGTTTTAAAGTTCCCTATATAAAAGCCTAGCAAAACTTGATTTAAACACGTTAAGGATACTAGCTAGAGTAAACTTGGATAAGTAAACTCGGTTTGAGTCAAAAGATTCACATGGTTTGAAAATTAAAACCATTTTATTAAAAATTTATTTTAGCAAAGAAAGAAAATAACTATACAAAGGTAAAAACAACTAGGCCAAAATAGATCAAAAATTTTGAAAAATGTCGAAAAATCAATTTTCCGGTTAAAATGAGGACAAATACAAGGAAAAGGCCACTTAACTTCGATAGAAATCCCCCTACACTTAATATAAACATTGTACTCAATGTTTAAGCATGTGGGATTGAACTCCTCTACACTTAGGACATTGTGCACGTTGTTTAAATCTTGCTAAGGAAGAGACAACTAAAGTGATTCTTATTTTAATATTGGAAAATATAAAATAGAGAGTCAAAAGAGTTTAGGATAAAACCGGGAAGACGGGTACACGGAATCGTGGGTCGTCAAAAGTCATCAAAAGTGAATCTTTGAAAGCTCCAATCCCTGCACAGCATAAGAAAGAAAACAACAAACACCCACTAGGGACTCCCCCTACACTTATTATGAAAACATATTAAAAGGATAGATACTCGGGTTGCCTCCCGAGAAGCGCTTGTTTTTGTAAACCGAGTCACGAGCCTGACTCGTCCCCGAATTAAATGGTCCATGGGGAAGCCTCGAATGTAATACCGGGATCAAAGACCTTGTCCTCGTTCCTGGAGGACATTAATAAAGGAGAGGATGGAGTATAAGTCTTAAAGGGTAGAAAAGTCCTCTCAACATACGAAAAGTATGTGAGGTCGTGATCCACGGGAGGTGGGGTGGGTAAAGGAATCAAAATGTCATCCCCAAAAGACATATGATTATCAATGAGCGGCAAAGCCGTAAAGGTGTCAATCATGGAATGGTCAATGTCACCCCCCAGGTCAAAGCACTCATCCTCCGTAATGGTGTCTAAAGAAGTGGATGAAAGGTGCTCGGGAGGGAGATTTGGGATAATATCTTCATGCAGCAAATTATCAAAAAGAATATCCCCCTCCATGTCATCATTATCAATACCCGGAGGTACTGAGAGAATGTCGATTTCCTCTATAGATGTATCATTATTCTCAACTGAAGTAATATACGGAGGTAAAGACTCAGAAATAGGAGCAGAATTCAATGCTTCAATTTTAGCAATAAGAAGATGAACTTTCAGTAATTTGTCACGAAGAAGAACGTCTTTCACCTCATCTACAAGACCAAGTTCCGTGGTGAACTTCTCGTAAGTCGGAGAGAATAAATCAACATCGCCCTCATCTCCCGGAGGAGATTGAGAAATTTCAAAGGTGAAACTCTCATAGCATAGAGAAAAATCATCATCATTAAGAGCGACCTCGTCCGTAGGCTCCACAAAATTCGGTGCAATACAAACCTCATCAAAGAATTTATCAAGACCAAAATCACTAATCTCACTCGATGTATCACTATCCTTAGACGTATTAGGGATATCAAGAGTAGGAGTAGTAATCTTAGAAGATGGGTTGAGATCATAGATATCATCCTCGTCATCATCATAATAGTAGTATGGACGCACAAGAGGGGGAGTATAATCACTGAGATTAGATACTTGCTCTTGTTGTTGTCGCTTTTCCTCCTCCCATGCTTCTTTTAGTTAAACCACGGCTTCTTGAAGTTACAAAATAAGGGCGTGTGTTTTGTCATTCGGATTCAAAGAAGGTTGATGACGAGGGTTTATTGTGGGGGCTCAAAATTATGAAAACCAGAATTATAGCACGGATGTGGTCCATCATAAATCATCGGTTGAAAAGAATTAGAACACGGATTTGGCTCATAATAATTCACCGGCTGACAATAAGAAGTATCGTGTGGGCCCCTACAATTGTTGCAATACGGGTATTGAGGAAAACCCGGTGCTTCTTGTAGATAACTATTACCATTTTCATAATTGTAACTCAGTTCTTGCTCGCCATGAGACGGGTATCGAATTGGACACGAAACATGCCAATGAGAATCGATTCCACAATATATGCAAGAGGGTGGAGTAAGTGCATTAGAAGAAAATGATGAGTTAATCGAATTGCACGAGGGACAAAATCCAAATTGTGTATTGTCGATATCATTTCCACACCGCTCACATGTACACCATTGACATGTTTGAAAGCCATACAATGGTCTTCCACACCCTGTAGCACAAGCAACATATGAATTCATTAAGAACAACAGATAAGCAAGAAGAATATTTTTGGTGTAAAACTTTCGAAAAAGAAATGCTTTTTATGAATTTTTAATTGTTTTTGGGATTTTTGAAATTTTTATTTTTTAGGATTTTTGAAAAAATTTTAGCAAGAAAGATAACGTTCAATAGTGAACGGATCCCAAAATCCAACACGTCTCTCACAAAAAAACCGTTAATCTTCACGAAAAGAGCCGGCAGCGGCGCCATTTGATAGTTGATATTTTGTAGTATAAAATTGATTCGTTGTTCCATTCTTTTAGAATTGATTACCAATTTAAAGTGCGACTCAGTCATTCTTGGTGGAAAAATAAAGAGAGGTGGTTATCTATTTTAAACTAATAGTAAAATGAAAGTGTCGTTGAGTAAAAATAAAAGCTTTAAGAATTAAACTAAAAATGACGAGTTAAAAATAAATGATTAAAAACTTATAGTGAATTTAAAACTTAAAACTTTGTAAAAATAAACTAAGACAAAACTCGTTTAAAAATAATACTAAGTAAAAATGTGGGAAAAGTAAGATTTGAAAATAGAAAATAAACAATAATAATAAAAAAAGGAAATAAAATCAAAGAAAGTTCATATCACAGTCACGATCGCAACCAACGATCGTACTCTGGATTGTACCTTGGATCACAGTCAAGCGATCGTACTCTTGGATCGTACTCCACCACGATCGCAACAAGTGGATCGCAGTGGACGATCGTGACCAAGTGATCGCACCCATAATCGAAGCCTTGGATCGAAGTGAACGATCGGACTCCAAATCGTAGCCACATATCGCAACCACGATTGTAACAAGTCGATCGTAGCTTAGATCGTGGTGAGTGATCTTAGTCTTGATCGCAGTAATGGATCGCAAGTAGAAACCCTAGGGTTTATGCGATCACACTTACTCGATCGGAACAAGCAGAAACCCTTAAGAAAGTTACGATGGAATCCAATAAGCAAATAAGCCAAAAATGAATAAGCACAAATAAGCAAGACGAATAAGCACTTATCCAAATCTTAACCAAATGAAAACAAACATAAATTTAAAAACTTTTGAGACACGAAATTTGCAAACTTTATAAAACAAACTTTAGAAACACTAAACTTTTAAGAAAACTTAAAACACAATAAGCTAGATACTAAATAAAACAAAAATCATAACAAGCTTTAAGCTTAATCGTATAAAAACTTATATAGGAGTAAAAAGATAAACTTTTTAATCACACAAACATCAAAATTTAAACAAGATGTTAAAATTTCGAATCAAAGATAAATCAAAATCAAGAAAGGTAGAAGAAGATTAAAGATGAAAAGCTTAAACTTGAACTTCTAGATTAATGATTCTAAAATACAAGATTAAATCAAAGCTTAAACATGAAAGAAAAGATGAAGGAAAGATGAAATTCTAGTGAGAGAAAGTTAAACACTTTCTCTCTCTAAAAATTAAAACTACAAAAGAAAAATAAACTAACTAACACCCTCCTAATGTGTCATTAGGAGGGTATATATAGGAGGTGGGGAGGTGCATGTGTTGATTCCTTTTTCTTTCTTCTCGTCTCGACTCGATTTAAATTCTTTGTCTTTCTCGACGTCGTCCCGGGATTTGTCGATATTAATTGAACTCGTCTTATAATTTTCTTCTTTAATTAGACTTGGTTCTTCGACTTCATTAAACTTCTGTCTTTAGACTTTTTCTTCGATAAATATTCAGAATAGGCCTTGGACTTCCGTTCTTTTTGCACTCTTGATCTTTCGACTTCGTCTTTTCTCGTTTTCTTCGATAAAAGCGCGTGAAAGCCCGTGTTTCTTCCTTTTTCATCTTTTGGTCCTAAAACACAATAAAAACGCAAACCACGCATAATTCTGACTTTTACGACATAAAATACCCGTTTTGGCTTAGTTATTATTATAATTAAGTGGTAAAAGGATGGGTGTTTTCACACTTATCAAATCCCCCACACTTGACCATTGCAATGCCCTCATGCAATGCATTAATTACAAAGCAAGATGTACATTTTCCATCATAATTAACCCACCTTGGCCTTTATTAAACATAATTAAAGGAAGAAAAACAAATAAAGAGATTAAAGACTTACATTGAGGCTTTGGATTGTCATGAATGTTTATCATCCTCAAGTTTCACGTTCCCCAAACCAAGCTTAAAAACGAGATCATTGTTATTATAAGGTAGAAAACTAACACAAAGTCATGTGGCCCAATTATTCACTTAGACTCCCTTATTACTAGGTGTATCTCTTATGTTTTATTGTTGTCTTAAATGATCACGAGGATGCATTGTTGACTTATTACGATAGTTATTTAGGCTGAAAATAAAGTGGGACGATTTAATCAACAGTTAGCTAAAGGACAAAATCTTTTAGAACTGCTTCTCTGGACCTTTTAAAGTTCATATCTTGGCATAACTCGCTTCACGATTTGAGACCTTTCTCGGACCGATATTTGGCAGTGACTTCATACTACAAATCTTGAGAGACGTTATTGAAATTATGGTCTTCTCTTCATGATAGGAATTTCTTCACTTGAAGTTTTTGAGAGATTCTTCATACTTGGACCATGACTTCTTCATTTTTCTCCAATTTTTATTTTGGATTTTGATATACAGCGATCTGCCTCCTTTTAGGACTTGGATCTATTTATCCTCATACCTTGCTAGGGTCTTTTCGGATAGACTTCTCCATGATCTTTTGGGGAGTATTTGCTTTTCGTCGTGTGTCTCGATCCTTCATATTGATTTTTGATAAATGATTCTTCACATCACTTTTTTGATCTTTAGCAACAAAATGTAGCCCTCATGCCTTGTTAGGGCCTTTTCGGACTCGCCAATCTTCGCATCCCGCTTCAAAAAGTTATGCCTTGGCTATGAACTCTAATTAATACCGAGCAACTTTTAGATGATCTTGTGCTAGAAGCTAAGTAACTTTTCAAATCGTACAACCTTATTTATTGCAAATATATTTATTAACAAGCGATGGAAGAAAAAGCTCATAATTAACTCACATAAATTCATGAAAGAATACCAAACTTATAATTGACTCTATCATCTCTCGTTCTCCACAATTTAAAATCTCAAGGAATGAGACTCGTGGATGCTTAGCCAATTAAATCAAAGTTTTGGGTTTTCAAGTCGTCTATAGGATCTTGCATCTTCTTAGACTTTTTCAAGTTTAGAATTTGCGTTTTAAAGTTCCCTTGATAAACGACTTTCTAGGATCAATTATAGGAACTTGCGAAAAGTTCTTGTTCTTAACCCGTGAGAGTTAAGACTTTCGCGTTTTAAAGTTCCCTATATAAAAGCCTAGCAAAACTTGACTTAAACACGTTAAGGATACTAGCTAGAGTAAACTTGGATAAGTAAACTCGGGTTGAGTCAAAAGATTCACAATGTTTGAAAATTAAAACCATTTTATTAAAAATTTATTTTAGCAAAGAAAGAAAATAACTATAAAAAAGGTAAAAACAACTAGGCCAAAATAGATCAAAATTTTGAAAAATGTCGAAAAATCAATTTTCCGGTTAAAATGAGGACAAATACAAGGAAAAGGCCACTTAACTTCGATAGAAGTCCCCCTACACTTAATATAAACATTGTCCTCAATGTTTAAGCATGTGGGAGTGAACTCCCCTACACTTAGGACAATGTGCACGTTGTTTAAATCTTGCTAAGGAAGAGACAACTAAAGTGATCCTATTTTAATATTGGAAAATATAAAATAGAGAATCAAAAGAGTTTAGGATAAAACCAGGAAGACGGGTACACGGAATCACGGGTCGTCAAAAGTCATCAAAAGTGAATCTTTGAAAGCTCCAATCCCTGCACATTATAAGAAAGAAAACAACAAACACCCACTAGGGTCTCCCCCTACACTTATTATGAAAATAGATAAAAAGGATAGATACTCAGGTTGCCTCGCGAGAAGCGCTTGTTTTTGTAAACCGAGTCACGAGCCTGACTCGTCCCCGAATTAAATGGTCCATGGGGAAGCCTCGAATGTAATATCGGGATCAAAGACCTTGTCCTCGTTCCCGGAGGACATTATTAAAGGAGAGGCCGTAGGATAAGTCTTAATGGGTAGAAAAGTCCTCTCAACATACGAAAAGTATGTGAGGTCGTGATCCACGGGAGGTGGGGTGGGTAAAGGAATCAAAATGTCATCCCCAAAAGACGTATGATTATCACTGAGCGGCAAAGCCATAAATGTGTCAATCATGGAATGATCAATGTCACCCCCCGGGTCAAAGCACTCATCCTCCGTAATGGTGTCTAAAGGAGTGGATGAAAGGTGCCTGGGAGGGAGACTTGGGACAATATCTTCATGCAGCAAATTATCAAAAAGAATACCCCCCTCCATGTCATCATCATCAATACCCGGAGGTATTGAGAGAATGTCGATTTCCTCCATAGTTGTATCATTATTCTCAACTAAAGTAATATACGGAGTTAAAGACTCGGAAATAGGAGCAGAATTCAACGCTTCAACTTTAGCAATAAGAAGATGAACTTTCAGTAATTTGTCGCGAAGAAGAACGTCTTCCACCTCATCTACAAGACCAAGTTCAGTGGTGAACTTCTCGTAAGTCGGAGAGAATAAATTAACGTCGCCCTCATCGCCCGGAGGAGATTGAGAAATTTCAAAGGTGAAATTCTCATAGCATGGAGAAAAATCATCTTCATTAAGAGCGACCTCGTCCGTAGGCTCCACAAAATTCGGTGCATCACAAACCTCATCAAAGAATTTATCAAGACCAAAATCAATAGTCTCACTCGATGTATCACTATCCTTAGACGTATTAGGGATAGCAAGAGTAGGAGTAGTAATCTCAGAAGATGGGTTGAGATCATAGATATCATCCTCGTCATCATCATAATAGTAGTATGGACGCACAAGAGGAGGAGTATAATCACTGAGATTAGATACTTGCTCTTGTTGTTGTCGCTTTTCCTCCTCCCATGATTCTTTTAGTTGAACCACGGCTTCTTGAAGTTGCAAAATAAGGGTGTGTGTTTCGTCATTCGGATTCAAAGAAGGTTGATGATCGAGGGTGTATTGTGGGGGCTCAAAATTATGAAAACCAGAATTATAGCACGGATGTGGTCCATCATAAATCATCGGTTGAAAAGAATTAGAACACGGATTTGGCTCATAATAATTCATCGGCTAATAATAATAAGTATCGTGCGGCCCCCCATAATTGTTGCAATACGGGTATTGAGGAAAACTCGGTGCTTCTTGTAGATAGCTATTACCGTTGTCATAATTGTAACTCAGTTCTTGCTCGCCATGAGACGGGTATCGAATTGGACACGAAACATGCCAATGAGAATCACTTCCACAATATATGCAAGAGGGTGGAGTAAGTGCATTAGAAGCAAAGGATGAGTTAATCGAATTGCACGAGGGAAAAAATCCAAATTGTGTATTGTCGATATCATTTCCACACCGCTCACATTTACACCATTGACATGTTTGAAAGCCATACAATGGTCTTCCACACACTGCAGAACAAGCAACATATGAATTTATTAAGAACAATAGATAAGCAAGAAGAATATTTTGGTGCAAAACTTTCGAAAAAGAAATGCTTTTTATGATTTTTTTAATTGTTTTTGGGATTTTTGAACTTTTTTATTTTTTAGGATTTTTGAAAATTTTTTAGCAAGAAAAATAACGTTCAAGAGTGAACGGATCCCAAAATCCAACGCGTCTCTCACAAAAAACCGTTAATCTTCACGAAAAGAGCCGGCAGCGGTGCCATTTGATAGTTGATATTTTGTTGTATAAAATTGATTCGTTGTTCCAGTCTTTTCGAATTGATTACCAATTTAAAGTGCGACTCAGTCGTTCTTGGTGGAAAAAAAAAAGAGAGGTGGTTATCTATTTTAAACTAATAGTAAAATGAAAGTGTTGTTGAGTAGAAATAAAAGCTTTAAAAATTAAACTAAAAATGACGAGTTAAATATAAATGATTAAAAACTTATAGTGAATTTAAAAATTAAAACTTTGTAAAAATAAACTAAGACAAAACTCGTTTAAAAATAATACTAAGTAAAAATGCGGGAAAAGTAAGATTTGAAAATAGAAAATAAACAATAATAATAAAAAAAGGAAATAAAATCAAAGAAAAGTCAGATCGCAGTCACGATCGCAACCAACGATCGTACTCTGGATCGTACCCTGGATCGCAGTCAAGCGATCGTACTCTTGGATCGTACTCCACCACGATCGCAACAAGTGGATCGCATTGGACGATCGTGACCAAGTGATCGCACCCACAATCGAAGCCTTGGATCGTAGTGAACGATCGGACTCCAAATCGTAGCCACAGATCGCAACCACGATCGTAACAAGTCGATCGTAGCTTAGATCGTGGTGAGTGATCTTAGTCCCGATCGCAGTAATGGATCGCAAGTAGAAACCCTAGGGTTTATGGGATCAAACGTACTCGATCGGAACAATCAGAAACCCTTACGAAAGTGACGATGGAATCCAATAAGCAAATAAGCCGAAAATGAATAAGCACAAATAAGCAAGACGAATAAGCACTTATCCAAATCTTAACCAAATGAAAACAAACATAAATTTAAAAACTTTTGAGACACGAAATATGCAAACTTTATAAAACAAACTTCAAAACCACTAAACTTTTAAGAAAACTTAAAAGACAATAAGCTAGATACTAAATAAGCCAAAAAGCATAACAAGCTTTAAGCTTAATCGTATAAAAACTTATATAGGAGTAAAAAGATAAACTTTTTAATCACACAAACATCAAAATTTAAACAAGATGCATTAAAATTTCGAATCAAAGATAAATCAAAATCAAGAAAGGTAGAAAAAGATTAAAGATGAAAAGCTTAAACTTGAACTTGTAGATTAATGATTCTAAAATACAAGATTAAATCAAAGCTTAAACATTAAAGAAAAGATGAAGGAAAGATGAAATTCTAGTGAGAGAAAGTTAAACATTTTCTCTCTCTAAAAATTAAAACTACAAAAGAAAAATAAACTAGCTAACACCCTCCTAATATGTCATTAGGAGGGTATATATAGGAGGTGGGGAGGTGCATGTGTTGCTTCCTTTTTCTTTCTTCTCGTCTCGACTGGATTTAAATTCTTTGTCTTTCTCGACGTCGTCTCGGGATTTGTCGATATTAATTGAACTCGTCTTATAATTTTCTTCTTTAATTAGACTTGGTTCTTCGACTTCATTAAACTTCCGTCTTTAGACTTTTTCTTCGATAAATCTTTTGAATAGGCCTTGGACTTCCGTTCTTTTTGCACTCTTGATCTTTCGACTTCGTCTTTTCTCGTTTTCTTCGATAAAAGCCCGTGAAAGCCCCTTTTTTCTTCCTTTTTCGTCTTTTGGTCCTAAAACACAATAAAAACGCAAACCACACATAATTTCGACTTTTACGACATAAAATACACGTTTTGGCTTGGTTATTATTATAATTAAGTGGTAAAAGGATGGGTGTTTTCACACTTATCATATACCACATTCTTTTTCTCGTAAATTATCCTTTGCAGAGGTTACTCAGCGTAAAGCCCTGGTCTCAGATAGGGTTGTCAGTCTAATAGTACTATCATTTGAATAAGCGGCTATTCCCAACTCACAACAAAGAGCTAGAACATAGTTAACGGTTCATGAAATTAGGGAATTTTGCAACTTCGGTACTTATACAATTCAAGGCAACAACAGGCAACAAAGGCAACATTCGGGTCCAACAATTACTCATGACATGTGTTCATTTTATTTCAGATAACATGTATCCCCCTCACGGGTTTTAAAAATCATTAAAAATAAGTATAGAGCGAGGCTATAGACTCACCTTGAGTAATAGCTATAGTAAGACGACTTTCAACGATTAACGACGCCCGACGAACACAAAATTCACAATCTATCAAAATAAAACGTGCACCTTTAATACCATATTAAAATAATATCTCATACTTAATAAGATAAAATAAATATCTCAAAGTCATAATTAAACTCACACTATTCTTAATTAAATAATTCCTACATATGTACACTTATTACACTTTTATTTTATTTATTTCTTTTATTAAAAATCTGTCGATATATATATTAATCGTTCAAACTGTTTTCCTTACTTAAACACGTAAAACGTTTACGATACTACTCATAAACTCCACTTACTATATATAGAAAGTACTCCCAAAATTTGGTTAAAAGATTTTACTTTTAAGGTTCCCTGCCCGAGACATCTTCGAACTACAAAAACCAGACAGTTTTACGTTATCGACTCAAATAGTTATTTTGACCTCTATAAACGACTTCATTTGCAAAACCGACACTCATGTTTGAAAATAGACTCAACATCATAATGTTTACACTTCTACATCAGTCCTTGACTCATTTCAAAATCCTTCCTATAGTCCCCGAGATTCGATCCAAATATCGACAATAACTATATATTATGTCGATACTCGTCTCCCGGTACACGAATAATCAAACTATCATAACGTTTCACTCGTTTGGAGCTAGAAGCTCTACTTTATACCAAATCGAAGCTCATCAAATTCTATACAACAATATATTATCAACTCATATCATACACAAACTTAAGTTTTCCAAAATTTGCCTTTTTGCTGCTGATTAAAAATACATACTTAAAAATCACTCAAAATCATATTTTTCACCCGTATTAACCTCATTTTTACCACTATAATCATCCTAATACTACTATTTTCAATCCTAACATCCTATATCACCCTAGATGATCAAATCATATAAAACCTAACTCAAAAATTTCAACATGCAACAAGTAAAAATTACATATATCATTATAAACCCCTATTTACAACACATAAACAACATCAAAACACATTATTTTCATCAAAAAATGGGTTTTTACAAAAAAGTGCTTGCATGTGGGTAAATTTTATACCAAAAGATAGATAATGAAGAAACTAAGATGGGTCTTTGTTTAGATTTTTGAGAATCAAGCTAGATTTTGAGGTGATGGTGGTTTTGTGATGGTGTAGGGTGACGGCAAGGGTGAGGGTGAGATAGAGATGAGAGTTATTTTCTTAGCTAGTGGAGTTAGTATGTGTTTTTGTTTATCAATTTTCCTTTTATATGGGAAAACTTTAGGGTAATTTTTGTCAATTGTGATTCTTGTGGACTTAATTGAAAATACTTGTTTAAAAGGCGGGAAATGACTATTAGTCAATTTTGAAAATATTTACGGGTCTCGGGTTTTATAAAAATACTTCTCGTAACTTAAAACGCACACAAAATAGGATATCATATAGTCCCGGCATGACTTGATACGAAATTAAAAATAAAAACGTCAAAATATTAAACATCAACATAATTGAAAATAAAACGTAAAGTTTCGGGCATCCGTTGATATCGTGATCACTAGTAATCCTCGCAACTCGTCAAAACGTAAAAACATAACTTTCAACATTCGTTCAATTCAAATCACCAAACATCATAACATTCTCTCGTCAAAAATATGAAAAATATACGTAAAAATATAATTAAATAATGACCACGGGTTCGGGTTATCACATCAAATACCAAATTCATACAAATCTCAAATTATAATACTAAAGATGATTATTAAAAAATCAAAATTCATAGATATGTTATCAGCAAGACATAATTGTATTTACCTCATGTATATTTCCCCTAAAATTAATATCTTTGAAAGGCAAGCTACCTTTCAATGACTCTGAGCCATTTTGACTCAAAAAGAAATTTGGCTACATCAATTTTGTTAATGCTATATTCGTAAGGAAGAATTTGCCACACGTCTTCAGCTATATAAGGTAGAATTGAGTTAATTACTCCCATTATCGAGAGTAGTAATCTACAAGCATTGTTTGACATTTATAAAGCTTGTGACTGAATGCTAATATCTTGAATGGACATTCTAGACTCTCCTTTTGACCCCTTTGCTGAAACTCCTATATTATAAAAAATGAAGCAAACTAAATATTTATTTCACAAATAGGAAAGAACAAAGTATAACATCCATACCGTACCAAAGATTCATCTTTGCTTTTAAGCTTTAATCTAGTAGATCTTTTGTTCTCATGTACTTCTGGAAAAGCACCATGTTACTACAATCTTTCAAAAAACAATTGTCGGCGTAAGTCCCTGAATATTTCTTAAAAAGTCCAAGGGACTTTAATGAATGAGGATAAATAGACTACAACAGGCGACACCATGCGAAGGAGTACTACTATGACACTAATGCATAATTATATATAGTTCAAGAAAATGGATATTGTTTATCATTTCAAACCATTGTGCTCGGAACTTCCTTTTCAAACACATAACAAAATATCATTACAAATTGACTTTGGTCGACAATACCCTGTTATATAGTACCTGGTAAAAAAATACCATTAAAAATCGAGACATATTAATTTTGATTTGAAGAAAGAGAAACAAGCAAACTGTAGACTTACTTGATTGAGCCTAAAAAGCGCATAAAATGATTTAGTTCCTGAAATGTGTATAGTTGATGTAACACCCCCAAATTTACACAATTCAATACAGCGGAAGACTCATTGGTGTTACGGGATAACACATTACTCACATCATAGACAACGCATAAAAATCGCGTCGTTTAATAATAAAGCATTCCTATTCATAAATATCAAATTTACATAGGTCCCAAGTCATAGTCATTTCATACAATTTTACAAAAGATTTGAATGAAACTTGTTATTTAAGTGCGGGCCATGAATTCTTGTTGTCTTCCCGAGAATTACCTTTAAGTACCTGAGATAAAACATGTTAAAAGAAAAGGTCAATGATAACGCCGAGTGAATTCATAGAGTTTAATAAAACCATTAATATAACATCAGTATAAAATTATTACCGAAAATCATTTTGTACAAATCATCGTAATAGGCCATAAAATAGCCAAAATCATTTTATACAATTACTTGTCAAAATCATAATAAAGTCTTTCGCCTTCAAAACCATTATACGAACAAATGTCGTAAAAATATCATACAATACGTTTTATAACGTTGTATGGAGTTAAATAAAAACCGTTATATGATTATGGTTATGAAAACCAAAACACGAACATAATATCCATAGTAAGACCCCGTATTGCTAGTCAGGCAATATATCATAATTTAATGCTTAAAGCAGTATTTCGTTAATTGGATTATTATAAGCCGCATGACATTGTTACCTTACTAATACAAACAACGGGTAGCTAACCCGAAACTCATTTGCCCATCTAAATTAGCGTGTCGTCACAATAATCACGCTTGTGTAAATCTTCTCATACATAAATTCGCTTACCAATCAATGTGGCACGACGGGGATCAACCGTCAAGGCGCGAACTGGGGTGATCGTCCCCAAATAGTACTATTATATGCATAAGCGTCTACCAAATCCCGGTAGTTCACAATTCATGCTAATGGGACTTTTAGTGACATAACCTAACTTTAATAATCCATTTCATTTCATCTATCGGGTCATTTAATGTCATACAATCATTCGGGTCCAAATCAATAAACAAACAATCGGGACAAATGGTGTCCTATTTTATAAAAACTAACATGTTATCTCCCTCGTGGGTTTATAAAACATTTCATAAAAACATTTAAAAGAGTGCGAGGCTATGAAGTCACATTGATGTGGGAAGGCGGGTTATCGGCAATTCGGACGTACGATACGTGCTTCAATCACGGAAACCTAGACAAATAATACTCGTCTTAGACTTTTGTCCAATGACTTTATCAAAATAACAATTATGTATACATATGATGATTTTATATATATGATGATCAAGTGGGTTTACATATTCTCATTTATTCATTTTAGTGTTATGTGTTGATAATTTTTATACTAGTTTACTAGTTTGACCTATTTACATATTTTAAGTCCAATAAACTTATTATAAGTTCTTTAACTTGTATTAATCCATTTCATGATTGTATTATCAGTATTTATACTTTACAAGTTAGGCCCAAATGGGTTAAGCCCAATAATAAGTTTATAAGTGTTTTAGCCTA
Organism: Glebionis coronaria; assembly: GCA_025667525.1. NCBI lineage: Eukaryota > Viridiplantae > Streptophyta > Magnoliopsida > Asterales > Asteraceae > Glebionis > Glebionis coronaria. Next base: position 107,891 of record JANFOE010001831.1, read on the forward strand.
TTTTGTTGTATTATTAGTCCAATAACGTTAACTTAGCCCGTTAATGTCCGTATGTTTTATAGTTCGGGTTTTATCGGTTTTTACTTGTTATATATGTTTATATATCAGTATATGAGTTTATAAAAGTTTACATTAGAAGGGTCCAATCGTCTAAGTTTTATTTAACAAAAACGTTAATTTTACGGTAATAGCCGAAAAAGTCGTAAAAATCATGTTTATAGTTTTATAACTTATAAAACTTATCAAACTACCATTTTTATAAAATGTCCATTTATTTATCCATATACATATTTATATAAATGTATTATATAAGTTAGTGGGTTTTAATTCACATTTTATACTATTTTTATTTGAGTGTTTATATAATACTATTATACTTTAATTTCCCAAAATCTGATTTTTACTTTCATGTTCACCAAAACAGCCATATCTAGAGTTCTATATGGAGATAGAAGCTCAAATGTTTATGGCATAAACTACATGATATGTGCTCCTTTTAACTCTATTATGGCTACTGTTGAATCAGCCTCTAAGTATTTTATAAAATTCGTCCAAAACAGTGTACTCAGATTGGCACTCTAAACTTGTTTTGATCATATCTCACTCATCCTAATGATTCCATTGCATGGCCAACTCTCACATGTGTACAAGAAATATTAATTACTGTATATTGATTTCACTTTGCCATTTTATCAGTCTAACATGTGGTTAGTTACTGTTTTTATACAGCCTACCATTTGAGCAAGATTTTAACCATTTTACCTATGGTTTTCCATCTTTTTAACCATGTTTATCAAATCTATCAACACCAAATCTCCACATAATATTTTTAATCATTATTCATCATCATATACATATACATAAATAAATAAATTACAATATTACATAATCAAAATAACAAGAGGATAGGAAGAACAATCTTTATACCACCATTAGTGATGAAAAGATGAGATTTTTGATGAACAAGACTTGGTTCTTGTTATCAAATCTTCAACTTTAGCAAGTAAACTTCTTGGGTCCTTTGGATAGATGAACACCTTCATGAATTCAGCCCTTTAACCTCATGAAAACTCCTTTTCATAGGTTAAGATCAACTCCAATTTTCATATCTTCAAAGGGTTTCCATCATATGTATGAATAACACAAGTTTTAGTGGTTGAAAATTGATCAAATGGGGTGTTTAAGGTGTGGATGGGACGAATTTTAGAGAGAGGGAGGAGTGTTGTGTGGTTTTTGCATGTAAGAAATGAGTTAGTTGTTTGGAGATGGTGGTTTTGATGCATAGTTGCTTACTTTGTAAGCTTAGGACAAGTGTAAGTAACTAAGTTACTTACAACTTGACACCTCTTTGGTGTTGGCTCACACTTGGCCATCCCATATAGTGGGGTGGGGCAAGTGTAAACTTGTCTCATCCCACTAATTTACGGGTATTCCTCGATTCTAGTTTCCTCGATTTGCGTGCCCTCGGGTCGTTTTACGAAAAACGTTTTTATAAATTATGAATCAACGGCACAAAACAATCTAATAAAAATTGTCTCATCAATAACGGAGTTCAAAAACGTAAATACGTAATCATAAGGTTTCCGGTTTAGTCGTAAAGGACGTTAAATTATAATCGTAAGTCCTAATCTCTTCTCGTAAATTTGTGAGTTTATGAACCAACAAAAATTTAAAATCCCAAAATAATATTCACAGATAAATTTATTTTCTGAAATGTCGGACTGTCACCAAAAACGGTGTATGTAAACGTAAGCACGTAACGTAGAATCCTCCGGTTTAGACGTAGTCGATGCTACTTCAAGACGTAAAATCCAAATTTCTTCCCAAAAATAAGTGAGTTCATATTATAACATTAAAATAATGTTTTCAAATAAATATTGAGAATAAAATATAAACCATAAATTGACGGATTGTCACAGCATTTACCCCTAAACAGGATCTTTGTCCTCAAAGATCATCTTATCTTACTACTCGCTTCTTATAGAGTTAAAGCCATGTGGGTGTTTCCTCCACATTCGGTCGTTTCTCACAAGTGTAATTCATTACAATACGTAAGTTTCATCAAACATAACTACGGGAATAAGATCAGGCTTAATGTTGACTTACTTTCTCTATCCATGATGTTCACGGGTTTTTGATGTATGCAACTTTTCGCCGATCTAAACTTTATCAAGAAGTGATCAGATTCTCACTTGATATACATTTTATCATGTTCGATATACGAAACATAATTCACGCAACTTTTGAAGTCCTAGGGTAGATCCAGCTTATATGCCTTTCAAACCAATCTTTTACATCATCTCAATGGTCCCATACAACGGGGACTTATATCCCATGATCTTTCAGATCGTCAATTCATTTTTCCATGGTTAAAATTTTTGGCATAACTTCGCTACCCATCTGGCACTTCAAGATCTACATTTCATATTCACATAACCTCCTACCCACTACCGGCAGTCAATAATCAGATCCTAATTTCAACAATCATTTCAGGTCTCACGGGTTGAGTATTTTGTAAGGTTTAGGTTCGCCATCATAAGAAACCTTAAACCTAAAAGACATGTCCAACTCACAATGGGTGTATGTCGGGTGTCTTCATCCCAACTCCTGCTTACAGATGCTCTAATATATATCCTCACAAGATTCGATCTTGATCCTAATACGATAATTATCAATGATAATCTCTACAAAGGAAAATGATTATACGGTTTATTACCAAAGGTCAATCATTCAAACATAAATCAAGACTTCTAGTATTTTGTATCGTTACTTTACCTCGTCTCTTCGATTGGGGTGGTAAACAGTACTCTCATCAAGGTTCGTTCCCAATGACTTCTGAGCAAATCTCTAGAAATTCGATGCGAAGCGAGGGTCTTGATAGAGATGATCGATACAGGCACACTATGTTTACATAACTCCTTTAAATACAAAAAGTCAATTTCTTCATCAAGAATCTATCATTATCAGGAATGATATTAGCAAATTTGGTCAGTCTGTCGACGATGACCCAAATCGAATCAAATTCAGATGATGACCTTTTCAATAGTTAGACATTTACTAATGTACGAGGCGATGTCTGCCTTCATAATTTACCATTAGTACAACTTCTTCAGATAAAAATACACTAAATCAGAAATAGCATAAATAGAATACTTAATCTTATGAGATTTCAACATGACTAAATCTCTAAATCTCCATATTTAGGCAACCACAAACGGCCTTTTATACATTTAACGCCATCGGCTTCTCAACTCTAATGGTTCATATTAGCTGCGAACCCCTTTTTATTATCTATATTATCTTTTTTTACAACCATCGTTTATTTTTATATTGTTCGGCAATTTATTTTGCACATTCATTATTAAGAAACACATCCTAATTGATTCTTTATCCTTTCTATATTATGTGTCAGTATCTATATTCACCTTTCCTGGTGAAATAATTATCATAACCAAAATTCACTCAGAATTTCTTTCTTCATATTTTCTAAGTTTTAGTTCGTCTCCACTATCATTTTTATCAGTTTTACTCAATCTGACGTCTAAAGCGTCGATAATTATTACAAGTAATTAAATAATAAATATTAAAATTTTTATGAAACGTAAACGTAAAAATTTTAAATTTCTTAGTTTGACCAATTATATGAGAATGTTCAAAATAAATTTGAATTTAATCAACACGATTTTTGTTGATTTATCGAAAATAATTAATAAGATTCGTAAATATTTGAAAAATCTTTGTTTATACCTTGGTCAAATGGGGTGTTTAAGGTGTGGATGGGACGAATTTTAGAGAGAGGGAGGAGTGTTTTGTGGTTTTTGCATGTAAGAAATGAGTTAGTTGTTTAGAGATGGTGGTTTTGATGCATAGTTGCCTACTTTGTAAGCTTAGGACAAGTGTAAGTAACTAAGTTACTTACAACTTGACACCTCTTTGGTGTTGGCTCACACTTGGCCATCCCATATAGTGGGGTGGGGCAAGTGTAAACTTGTCTCATCCCACTAATTTACGGGTATTCCTCGATTCTAGTTTCCTCGATTTGCGTGCCCTCGGGTCGTTTTACGAAAAACGTTTTTATAAATTATGATCAACGGCACAAAACGAATCTAATAAAAATTGTCTCATCAAAAACGGAGTTCAAAAACGTAAATACGTAATCCTAAGGTTTCCGGTTTAGTTGTAAAGGACGTTAAATTATAATCGTAAGTCCTAATCTCTTCTCGTAAATTTGTGAGTTTATGAACCAACACAAATTTAAAATCCCAAAATAATATTCACGGATAAATTTATTTTCTGAAATGTCGGACTGTCACCAAAAATGGTGTATGTAAACGTAAGCACATAACGTAGAATCCTCCGGTTTAGACGTAGTCGATGCTACTTCAAGACGTAAAATCCAAATTTCTTCCCGAAAATAAGTGAGTTCATATTATAACATTAAAATAATGTTTTCAAATAAATATTGAGAATAAAATATAAACCATAAATTGACGGATTGTCACAGTTGAAGTTCGTTTTTCTCAGTTCTTAACAAATTGAAAGTCCTAGCAAGATCGAGTTTTTAATTGTTTTTCGTTGGTAAAGTATTTTGGATATTCTATAGCTAATTCAAACAAAGCCTTGCTAAAATGAAAAATATCGTCTACTTATATGTAAAACAAAGTGCACATACCATGTTTTTATTCAAGTAAAATGCTAAAATGTAAATTCTACAAACTATAAGGACTGAAAATGTAAATTCTATGAAATATAAATGCCAAAAATGTAAAGTCAAAAAGTCTAAGGACTAACTATGCAAAATCAGTAAACTAAATGGACTGAAAATGAAAATTAATCAAACAAAGTAACTAATTTTTAACTAATATGAAAAATGCCTAACCACTTTTGAAAAACTTTTGAAAATGCAAGGACTGATCTTTTGAAACCCTAATTACTTTGAAGATTAGCCTATTATGTAAATTGTTCAAAACTAAAAGGACCAAAGTGCAATTTTTAAATCTATTTAACCAAAAACGGGTTAAGGAGTAAAATAAGCTCGTTTGAGCTTGTTTCTTAACCAAATAAGCTCAAAGCAATTTCAAATGACTTAAAATCAAAAATAAGCTAGACCTATCCAAGGAATTAAGCTAAAAATGGCTAGAACTCTGATAAGTAAATCCTAATAAGCTCAAAATAAGCTAACTAATAAGCTAGACATGCACTACTTGATTTTAATGAAGAATCTAGTTAAACAGCTCAAAATAAGAATGGGAAATCAAGTCTCAAAGAAAATGATCAAGTAATAAGCTCTGAAATTAAAAATAAGCTAAATTGAGCTTATGTTGACTTTTGTTGACCAGATTTTTCAAAAAACACAAAATCTCAAAATCTACTCAGGAACACTTTTGGAATAGAAATGTGAAAGAAAATCAGCTAGTTTATGAAGTGGAAAGTGAGATATGAGAAATCAGTTTGTGTTTCATAACAGGGAATTGCATTTGCTCTAGTGCTTATTATTTAGCTTATTTCTTACTCAAAACAAGATACTGTACAATTTCCTTTTACTCACTAAAACTTCATATATTGAATGAAAGATGAGAACTGGTTTGAAATGATTTCATCAAGAAACAAAGATTTGCTAAGCATTTGAAAATCACAACTTTCTGAAAACTCACATAACAAAATCTGACCCAAACCTTTTTGTTAACCAATTGCCTGTTTGACTAAAACTTTAACTAGAAAATGACTGAAATGTTATTGTTATGACTAAGTGACTTGAAATGAACCAAAATAAGCCAATTACTAACACTTGAAAAGCATTAACAAGCTATTCCCAAACACTACTTTTCTTATCACTATCAAACTTTTATGAAAGGATTGTGAGCAATTGATTAGACTGAGTGAAGAGTAATATCAAACTAAGTTCAATAGCTAAATTGAAGTGTAATTGAACTAGTTACAAGCAGTTAAATCAACAAGAACTCAAAATGACTTGTAAAGCTAAAATGACTGATAAAGGCTGAAAAACAGGACAAGTAGAAGACTATAAGCAAGATTTAAGCTACAAGTAAACTACTCAAACACTGAAATCAGATCAATAACAAGCTGAACACATTTTATCATGCATCAATCAAGATTTAACTAGGAATGAAGCATGCAACCAACACTTGAGTGGAACTAGAACTTAGAATATGAAACCTTTTAGCTTAGGCCTCCATTGGGGATTAGAGAAGCGTTGAGCTTTCTAAGCTAGTGCTAACCACCAACTTAGCACTAGAACACACCAAACAGCTACTAATCAACAACTATCAATCACCAAAATTTCCATTAATGGACTGGAAAGCTTCAAAATCTGCTAGAACTGGAACTGACTGAACTGAATAGGATCAACAACTACAATCTTCTCTTTTAGCTAATTATGATCAAATGGTGATCATAACAAACTAAACAGCATCACAAAGTAACAAGGTGCAGGTATGAACAGTAGAATAGCAAAGAAGAATTTGGTGGGAAAATGGAAATTTTATTGATTGAATTGAGAAGGTAGTTACAAAGCTGGTAATCTGTTACAACTAATAACAGACTAAAGAGTTTGTCAAACTCTTGAGTTGTTAAGCTAAAACTAAACTGAGATGAGAGAAAACTAAAAGTGTGTGTGATTTCACACTTTTCTACCTTACAAGAAATGAAACTAATCTAGGGTATTTATAGACTGTAGATGTGAAGTGGTTGAGGTTGGTGACGTGTTAGAACCAATCATAAGCTTCCACGTGGTCAATTCTGCATAACTGATTTTTGCAGGTGAAGAACAATTTTGGGGTTTTTTGATTGGGATGATTTCATGTTAATTGATTGTGTCCATTGTATTCGTCTCTTAAAAATGATCAATTTTGATGTTTACATCATCTTCTGAAACGCATTCTAGCTAAATCCCGTTCCTGGTAAATTTCGTTGAAGAAGATGACACGGGGCACATTGTTATTGGTTAAGGGATTAGCATACGGATCGTTATCCAAGTTGGATAAATCTGATTATTGCATGTCATGTTTTAATTGGTTGAGAAGGAAGTAATGGGAGTATTGTGGAGATTTGGTTAATTAAAGCTGGCGGCTGTTAGTGGCCATGTGGCACTTGATTTGGCAATCCAAGTTCACTTATTCCTTGTTCCCATTGGTTTATGGCATTTCACACGGATCAAGCCTAGAATTAACTTTCCAAAATGGCAGAATTAGCCCTTGTACTTGGCAGTTTTGTGATTTAAGCTATAATCTTCATTTCTTTGGCATAAATGGTCCTTCAAACTTCATTCTTGAACACAATTGATCCCTTTGACTTAGTTGACTGAGAGTTGACCAGATTTGAGTTTGATCTTGACTTTGTCATATTTACACTTTTGGTCCTTCATCTTTGGCAGATTGTCAAGATAGGTCCTTTGTCTTCAAAGTCTTGTCACTTTTGATCCTTCTTTGTCTTTTTCATCAAATTAAGCTTGATTTTCCTTTGTTTGCTTGATATTGTATCATTCTTACCTATTTGAGCACAAACACAAAACATACCACATAATTCCGCTTTATAGCACAAAGTTTAGGTATTTTTCTTGTGTTTTAGGGTGATTTGTTGATAAATTGATATGAGTTTTTGCTGATATCAAATCCCCTACACTTGAACATTGTCATGTCCTCATGCAATGTTATATTTTAAAGCACAAGTTTATATTCTCCTCATAATTAATCCACCTTGGCCATTATGGAATGCATCTACACTACTCTATACTATATGAGGCATGATTTTGATTTTTAACAATGCAATGGACAAAATACAATTCTATCTATATCTTTTTGGTTTTCTTGAAATGGTTTTGATGGAAATAACTCATAAAGAATTCAATGACTTTGATTAGGGCTTGGATACCATGGACATTTATCACCCTCAAGTTTCACTTTCCCCATACCAAGCTTAAAAATGGGATCATTGTATTCACAAGTAAAAAGTGCATCAACTTATTCATGACAATTAAATGTGGATCCGGTTATTATTTAAGCAAATTGCTTGTGAGCAAATTTGTCATTATTTCAAGTGTGAAGTATAAGAAATGTAAAATCCAAAAATAAGGAAGCACGGTTTTAATCTAAGTAATCCTCTCATCCATTACTTGAAAAACCGCTCACAATTAATATAAGTCCGTTTCAAGAGTAATAAGTCATTCGCCTTATGTGAAAAATCCTCATGTCATGCTTTCATAAGTAGCTACACACTCGCTAAGGAAAGAAAAATAAAACTCACGCAATAATTTACATCCGCCATCTTTTTGAGATTTTGGATCTTCAACCCCGCAACCCGTCAAGGTAATATTGGATTGGAGCAATCTATTGAATCCCCGCAACCCGTCAAGGTAATATTGGAACTCAATAGTCACTATAATTAACACCACACTGCCCCTCTTGGGAGTCTTGTATATATTTTTTTTCTTTTCTTTTCTTTTTTTTTCTAGCCACTCATTTTTTGTAAGCCGCTCTTATTTTTCTTTATTCCTCACAAAGAAATTTGAAAAGAAGAAAAGGAAAAACACCCGTTAAGCATGACACAAGTCTAGTACACATAAACCGTTCTAACTTAGAATCTTAAGACGTACTTATATCAACCATGAATGATTAGACAAAAATGCATAAGAGATTACAAACCGATTAAAACCGTTCTTGATTATTTATTAACATATATACATGCGAAGAAAATAGAGGTAAAGAAGAGAAGGGTTTAGCCACAAGTAATTATCATGAAGTTTATCTAGCCCTTTTACACTTGCTTCAACTCTATCATTTCCCATTCTCCACAAATTTAAAATCTCAAATAATGGGATTGGTGGATGCTTAGCCTAATAGACCAATGAAGGACTACATGGTTAAGGATACTAGCTAGAGAATGCTTAGATAAGCAAACTCGGGTTGAGTCAAAATATCCATGGCGGGCCTAATATGTCAAAGAAGTCTAAATTTGTTAAACCATGTTTTTATTATATTTTTTCCTTTTTATATATTTTTGATGAAAGATAAAAGAAGAAATATATACAATGCAAATGTGTTATGCAAATGAAAAATGATTGATGCAAAAATTATGAATGCATATTTTTGGTGGCCAAAGTAGATCAAAAATTTGAAAAATGTTTGAAAAATTAATTTTCCAAGTTATCATGATGTGACAATCTAACATTTTCAGGTAGTGAAATATTTTCTCGTATAATATTTTGAAACTTATTTTTATGTTTGTTGACGAACTCACAATTTACGGATTTAAATTTGGGCTTACGTGCATAATTTGGCGTCTTTTACGACTAAACCGGAAACGTTAGGATTACGTATTTACGTTTTTGAACTCCGTTTTTGATGAGACAATTTTTATTGGATTCGTTTTGTGACGTTGATTCATAATTTATAAAAATGTTTTTCATAAAACGACCCGAGGGCACGCAAATCGAGAAAACTAGAATCGAGAAATACCCGTAAACTAGTGAGATGGGACAAAATACATTGTCGCACCCCACTAGCTATATTGGACGGCACACACATGACACCACACATTAGATGTGGCATCATGTTAGTTCAAAGCTTACAAGTGTAAGCATAGCTTACTCTTTAAGCCATTCTTCCCACTATCTACTCAAAACTAGCAACTAGTTTTCGTTTCCATCTTTCCTTACATGCAAACCAACATCAAAACTCTCTCAAAACCCTCCCTATGCCGTCCACTTTAAGGCAACAAACAACCCTTTTGATCTTTTCTAGCCATGAAACACATGTTTACTAGCTCTATTAAGGAGTTATCTTGAAGCCTTGATCATTTGGTGGCCATATTAACAACATTGGAGGTGATTTGATTGTGTCCTAGGGCTGATTTCCCAACATATGTTCTTGATATTTGATGGTCTTGGAGTTACTTGTTGTATTCATCAAGTTCTTGTCTTCCAAAAATAAGGAATACACTTGGTTGGTAAAGAAGATCATCCTCTCCATTTTTCTCTTGTTATTTTGTAAAGAACAAATGTATTTTCTTTCATTTTTTATATGTATATGATGTATACATGATGATAAAAATGTTGTGTGGGGATCAAGTGTTGATAGATATGCTTAAAAAGGTTAATAACTATAAGAAATGAGGCTAAAATCTTGATTATTTAGTTGGCTGTATAAAAACAGTATATAACTAAAACATGAACTGATAAAATTTCATGGTATGATCCATTTACAGTAATTACAAGATGTTATACACATGTGAGAGTTGGCCATGCAATGGAATCAATATAATGAGTGAGATATGATCAAAACAAGTTAGGTGTACTAATCTGAATAAACGGTTTTGTAGGGACTGTTAAGGCAAGATGAACTCAAAATGGGCAGTAGCTATAACTAAGTTAAATGTAGCACATAATATGAAGAACAGGTCACCCAAAAATGAACTTCTAATTCATTATAGAACTCTAGATATGGTAAAAATGGTGAACATGAAGATAAAAATCAGATTTTAAGAATTAATGTTTATTATTATTATATAAGCACTCACATTTTAATGTATAAAATGTAAAATAAAAACACACTAACTTATAAAACTTATTTATATAAATATATAAAAGGTTAATTAAATGGTTAAATTATATAAATGGTAATGAAATAATATTTATAAGTAATAAAAACTATAAACTTGATTTTTACGACTTTTTCGGCTATCGACGTAAAATTAACGTTTTTCGCCAAATAAAACTTAGACGCTCAAACCCGTCTAATGTAAAGTTTTTTTTTAAATTCATATACTGATGTATAAGTAACTAATACAAGTAAAAACCGATAAAACCCGAACTATAAGAAATACGGACATTAACGAGCTAACTAAGCATAATGGACTAATAATTGGACTAAATAAGATAAATACTTGTAAAAAGAACTTATTGGGCTTAAACCATTTGGGCCCAACATGGAAAGTATATATACTGATAATATAGGTATAAAAGGGATTAAAACAAGTTAAATAACTTATACTAAGCTTAATGGACTTAAAATAGGTAAATAGGTAAAACTAGCAAACTAGTAAAACGTTACCAAAACATAAACACTAAAACGAGTAAACAAGGATGTATAAACCCACTTGATCATCATCATATGTACAAAATCATCATATGTATATTGTTATTTTGATAAAAGTCATTGGACAAAGTCTAAGACCGATTATTATTTATATAGGTTTCCGTGACCGAAGCACGCCCGTAGCCGATAATCCGCCTTTCATTAACAATGTGAGTTCATAGCCTCGCACTCTTTTAAATGTTTTATAGAATGATTTGTAAACCCGCGAGGTAGATAACATGATAGATTTTGATAAAAATAGAACACAAGTAGTCCCGATTGTATGCCTAATGATATGGACCCGAACGATGCTATGACCCTATAAACGAGACTAAAAGGATTATTAGTAGTTAGGTTATGTCACTTAAAGTCCCATTAGCATGAATTGTGAACTACTGGGATTTGGTAGACGCTTATGCATTTGATAGTACTATTTGGGGAAGATCACCCCAGTTCGCGCCTTGACGGTTGATCCCCGTCGTACCACATTGATTGGTAAGCGAATTTATGTATGAGAAGATTCCATAGCGTGATTTTTGTGACGACACGCTAACTTAGATGGGCAAATTGTTTGTCGGGTTCGCGGCCCGCTGTTTTCATAGTAAGGTAACAATGTCATGCGACTAATAATAATCCTAAAAAAATCTAAATACAAAACGATAACGACGCTAATAATGATGAATATATTACCTATCATGGTAATATAGAGACTACGGTCTCATGGACGGTTTAAGATGTATGCTTGACTTATATATTGACTGACTAGCAATATGAGGAATTACATCCGATATTATACTTGTGTTCTGATTTTAAATGATTGTTTTATATAACTGTTTTTATTAAACTCTATGAATTCACTCGACATTCGCTGATATGATTTTTGCATGTTTTTATCTCACGTGCTTGAAGGTAATCCAGATGGAGATCGACTCTGATGGCCCACATAATATTAAAAATGTTCATTCGATCTATGTTTTGTAAACTAAATGACCTGTATAATTTGGGACCTGTTGTACGCTTTTAAACTTTTATCGAATGAATGTATGTTAAACCTTGAACAACCATTTTTATGTTTTGTCTATGATTGGAGTTATTGTGCTATCCCGTAACACTCTAAAAGACCCTTCCGCTGTACCGATACGAAAAATGAGAGTGTTACAGTTTGGTACCAGAGCTCTCGTTATAGAGAACAAAAGATTTTAAAAACCAAGGTTTTGAACAAAACTTTTCAAAATCTTTTGACAATGAACATTTGAGAAAATATTTGAAAAATCTTTTGACTATAACGATGCCAGAGATCTCTGAGGTTACCAACAAGCCCTATCGAGAAGATATATATTTTGATATATATAATATAATTTATATATATGTATATATCGTGATTTCATTATGTAATTGTTTAACTAGTATGTTATCCTAATACGAGATATATATATATAAATGCAGATTGTCATGGCTAACCCTAATATTCCTGTAGAAAACCATGCTATTCCAGAACCTAATGTAGATGATGATCCTTATTTAGACTTAGTAGATTATGATATCGATGATGAGGAGGAACCATTTAAGGATCCCGAGCCCGAGTTAGGACTAGGAGATCAGATTGCCCCTCAGGTTGACTTGGTAGAGAATGAGATTGAGAATGTTGATATTGAGAATGATGATGAGATTGGGTTAGATAATTTAGATGATGAGATTGACGACGAGGATGTCGAGGAGGACGTAGGTATAGATGTTGAGGTCGATGATGATGAGGAAGCTGAGCTTATTTATCCTTATGATGTTCCAGAGGGCGAGCCTTTGCCCCCACCAATTGATTTGTCTGATTCTAAGGTTGAGCTACCTAGGGATGAAATGTCTGAATCGTCTGAATCTGATTCTGAATAAGAGGAGGATGAGGATGATGATGCACCTGATGGTACGGATGGTATTGCTACTTGTAGACGTGAGATAGGAGAGTCGTCTAGTACTCGAGAGGCTACTCATATTGATGGTCTTGCACCATGGGCCTTGAGACGAGATCTAGATGCTTCCCGTGTTAAGAGTTGTATGACAGAGGTTGGATTAGGTGTTGTTCAGACTCAGGTTGCTTATTTGGAGTCGAAGACTAAGGTTGGCGAGAAAGAGCGGGAATTGCTTAGATTGGATTTGAGCGATGTTGAACGTGGTTTGAATGAGGCTTTTAGGAGGTTATCGGTGTTGGAAAGTCGTGAGTTTGCTGAAATGAAGAGAAAGGTGAATTCTATGGAGATTCAGTTGAGTGTAGCTCGTGCGATGCGTGAGAAAGCTGAAAAGGAGTTGAATATATCTGTGGGTTGGAACAGTAGATTTTATGCTGACATGGTTGAAAGAGGAGTGATTCGTAAGCGCCCAGCAGAAGATGTGTCTAGTGATCGTCCGACGAAGATTCAGAAGACGATGGATGATGGACCATCTAGCGGTTCTCAGTAGACCAGTCTGTATTTAGTAGTGACCTTTATATCTTTTGTGCCTTTGTAGCTTTGACTGAACCGACTTGTTAGTAGTAGACTTGGCACGAATTTTGAGTATATATAGTGCTAGAACTTTGATATGGGATGTATAAGACAATACTTTTGTTTCAAATCGAATGAAATATGTATCTTGTCTTGAATTCCATATTGTGCCTTATTTGTATCTTGATTATGAATTCAATCCATATTATATGAATCCTTTGTTGGGTGAATGCTTAATACTTTGAAATTGTGAAATTATAGAACTATGCCGCCCAAGAAGGCTGTGACTAAGGATGATGTACGTAGGATTATTACGGAGCAAGTTACCGCATCTATGACTGAATTTATGGCAAATGCTAGAAATGAAGCTGGCGGTAGTGGAGCTGGCGGTAGTGGAGCTGGCGGTAGTGGAGCTGGCGGTAGTGGAATTGGCGGTACTAATGTGAATGTGAATGCTAATAATGTGAATGCTAATGCTGGAGGAAATGTAGGAGGACTTGGAGCTAATGCACCTGAAGTTGGTGGTTGTACTTATGTGACGTTCATGAAGTGTGAACCTCTACCTTTTAATGGAACTGAAGGTGCTGTAGGATTAAGCCAGTGCATTGAGAAGATTGAATCGGTGTTTCGGATTAGTAAGTGTAAGGAGGAAGATAAGGTGACTTTTGCTATGGCTACTCTTAAAGGTCGTGCGTTGACTTGGTGGAACGGGAGAATTGCTTTCATGGGTCTTGATGCTGCTAATGCTACTCCTTGGGCTGAAATTAAGAAGTGGACGACTTTGGAGTTTTGTCCTCGTAGTGTGATTATTAGGTTAGAACAAGAGTTGATTCATCTGAGAATGAAAGGTGTGGACATTGATAGTTACACAAACCGATTCCATGAGTTGGCCTTGCTATGTCCTCGATTGGTTGAACCCGAAGAGATCCGAATTGAGCAATACGTTAAAGGGTTGACCAGGAATATCCGGGGGGACGTGACATCATCTAAACCACTGACCATTGATGATGCTGTTCGAATGGATTACCAACTCATTAGACAGATAATTCAGGATAGGGAAGATGAAGCCCGTGTAGGTGAGAAAAGAAAGGGAGACGGTGATCGTGTAGATAGAGGTGATAATAGGAAGAATTTCAATCGCCGTCGGAACAAGAGAAAGGGGAATGCAAATTCTCTTACCAACAATGCACCGCGCAACGATGATAGATGTCCTAAGTGTGGCAACAAGAGGCATGCTGGCGACTGCTGGAAGTGCCGGAATTGCGGAAAGCTTGGACACAAGGTTGAAAGGTGTAAGAAGGGAACCATTTGATTCAACTGTAATGAAGAAGGTCATAGGTAATCGGAATGCCCCAAGTTGAAAGCGATTGTACCTGGAAGAAACCCCCAGGGTGGTATCTACCAACTTGGAACAATTGAGGTGAAGAAAGAGGATCCGAATGTCGTTACCGGTACGTTTTTACTCAACAATCATTATGCTGTTGCTTTATTTGATTCGGGTGTTGATAGGAGCTTTGTATCCACTAAATTTAGTGCCCTTATTGACATTGAACCTGTTGAGATAAGTACCAGTTACAAGGTGGAATTGGCTGATGGTAAATTAGTGAAAACTAATAAGCTATTAGAAGGATTGATATGAGCTTAAACTCATATCCTTTTATCAACAAATTACCCTAAAACACGAAGCAAAATACCCTTTTATATTGTAAAAAGCAGTGTTATGTGGTATGTTTGTGTTTGTATGATCTTATGTAGGTAAAAGGATACAATTTCAAGCAAATAAGGAAAAACCAAGCTCAAAAGGATGAAAAAGACAAGGAAGGATCACAAGTGACAAGTTTCCAAAGCTCAAGGACCTATCTTGACAAGTCTTGAAAGTTGAGGGACTTAAAGTGCAAATACTGCAAAGTCAAGATCCAAGTCAAACCTGGTCAAACTACAAAGTCAATCAAGTCAAAGGGTCATTTTGTTGAAAAATCAAAGTTGAAGGGCCAAAATTGTCAAAGAAATGAAGTTTCTAGCCTTAAAGAGAAATCTGCCAAGTTAAGGGGTTTATTCTGCCAAGTTTTGAAAGTTAAATAAAGATCAATCCAAGTGAAAGGCTAAGGACCAATGAGAAGAGAGAAAGAAAGACACACGGATTGAGCATTTAATTCCCACTTCCGCCGCCTTCATTTAATGACCAAATCTGTACAGTGCAATCCGCAACTTACTTTCTCCACCAATTAAAAGCTGCCACGTGTCCTTCTCCTTCAACTAAATATTTTCCAGGATCGTGTTTTTGATAGAGTGCATTTCAGAAGAAGATCAAAACATCAATCTTGCTCGTTTTGATGAGACGAATCCAATGGTGGTAACCAATTAACATATAATTCATTGGATCAAAAACCCCCAAATGAGTTCATCACCTTCAAAGTGGGAATGCAGAATTCTTCCACGTGTCAAGCAATGATTGGCCTGAACACGTCACATCTCCAACAAACTCTCAAGTCTAGCCTATAAATATACATCTTGTTCTTCATTTTCAGCAGTAGTTAATTTTCAGAAAACACATAGTTCTCTCAATTTCCCTTTTCTTCTTTTCCCTCCTTTTCACCTAACAACTCAAGAGATTGACAACCTCTTGAGTTTGTTAGTTAGTTAGAACCTTGTAACTACCATTTGTAACTGAATTCAGCAATAAAATTTCAAATTCCATTTTTCCCGCCAAATCTTGTTCTTCAATTCCTGCTACTTTACTGCTGTTGAGTGATTCATTTGTTGCTGTTTGAAGTTTGTTATGATCATACATTGATCATAACTGGCTTTGTTGAAGAATTGTTGCTGTTTGATCATAATTCCAGTTCATTCCTAGTTTTTGAAGTTTTCATGGCAGAATGATGATTGTAGCTGTTTTGGTGATTGATTTGAGTTGATAGCTAGTGATAGGTGGTGGTATCACTAGGGCAAGAGAGCTCAGCGCTCCTCTTCTACCCAAAGGATAACTACAAAAGGTTTCTGAGTTTCTGATTTAAGTTCCTCTAAACAGTTCCTGCATGATCAATTCCCTAGTGTAATGATTGATGGCTGCTTGATTCTATTTGATTAGTTGCTGATTGATATTGTTTGAGTGTTTGTAGTTTAGCTTTCTCATACTTGTGCTTGTTTCAATCTTGTAGTTTTAAGCTGATTTTCAGTTCTTTTTAGTCTATTAGCTACTTGTAGTTCTAGACCTTGTTATTACTTGTTCTTAGCTGGAATACATCTCAATTGGATCACTTAAACTGGTTTGCTATAGCTCTTTGTTCAGTTTTAATCAATACTCAATTAGTCTTTGAAATTGTTTGATCATAATCAGATAAGGAGTGTTTGGGACTAGTAGTTAATCAGTTTTCAAGTATTGTTAAGTGAAGTTTAAGTGTTCATTTCTACTCCTTAGAAGTTAACAAGTAGTCCTGAGTCAATTGTAAGTCAATATAAAAGTCAAAAAGGCAATTGGTTGATAAAAAGTTTGGGTTATAGCTTTTATCAGTTTTAGTTCATAAACTTGCTAAATTCACTTGATCATTTCTCCTTCATTACTTGTTCAAAATTGCTCAAACCAGTTTCTAGTTAAAGCTTACATCATAATCTTTTAGTATCTAGAAGGAAATTCTACAGTTTCAAGAAATAAGCAAGAAAACAGCTTATTAGTTCAGACCTTAGCAAATTGCATTCTCTGATATAAGTTCCTTACTGTTTTACTAGTTCTAATAATCCACTTCATAAAAGTCCTCATTTTCTTTCACAAATCAGTTTAGAAAGGTTTGGATATGAAGTTTTGAGATTTTGAGCTTTTTCAAAAATCTGGTCAAAGTTTGGTCAACATAAGCTCATTTGAGCTTATTTTCAGATATCTGGTTTATTAGTGGATGAAATTTGTTCTAGTTTGATTTCCCCTGTTTTAAATCAAGTGCTTATTCATTTTCTTTACAAAAATCAAGTTGTGGATGTTTGGATTAAGCTGTAGCTTATTTTGAGCTTATTAATAAGCTCTCTTTTGCTTATCTTTGACTTTTAGACAAATTCCTTGAATACACGTTTCTTAATTTGAATTAGAAGTTGTTTGCAAGTTGTCTCATTAATTTTGGTTCAGAAATAAGCCAGTTCCAGCTTATTCAAGTGATAAGCCCGTTTTTGGTTATAATTTTAGTTTAATTGCACTTTAGTCCCTATATTTCTAATCTGTTTTTAAACCTAGCTTAATTTTCCTAATTTTCTGGTAATTGCAATAATCAGTCCCTGGGTTTGTTAATTTGTTAGAATTCAGTTTAGAAGTTTGTTAGTTTGTTAAATTTTGGTTAGTTTGTTAAAATTTTTACAAGTTAAGTCCTTTTAGTTAACTGATTTACATTTTTAGTCCTTGTAACTTTTAGAATTTACATTTCAAGCATTTACATTTCATAGAAATTACATTTTCAGTCCTTATAGTTTTATATTTTGCATTTTAATATTTTACTTGAATAAGATTTGGAATTTGCAACTTGTTTTACGTATAAGTAGGTTTATATTTTTCATTTTTAGATAGCTTTGTTTGAATTAGCAATAGATTACCAAGCAAGCTTGAACAACCAAAAACAATTAAAAATTTGATATTGATTGGACTTTCTATTAGTTAAGAACTGAGAAAACGAACTTGCATTATACACATTTCAAATGGCGCCGCTGCCGGTTCTTTGACTACACGAGAGACTATCGATTGACGGTTTTCATTGGCTTTTGGGATCCGTTCACTTTGTGAACGTTATTTTTACGTATCATAAATCAAAAACAAATAAAAAATCAAAAATATAAAAAATATAAAAACTAAAAAATTAACAAAACAATTCTTTTCCTAAAGAATTGACCAAAAAAATTAAAAAATCCAAAAAGCAATCTTAAGATTGAAGCTTTTTGCGGGCAAGCTTAAGTCGAGATGGTCCGGTCCATTCACTATAACTCAAGTGTTTCCATATGGAACTCTTGAGTTGTCCCAACCCGATGGTCCAAATTTTAAAGTGAATGGTCACCGTGTTAAGCATTACTTTGGGGAGGACATTTCCGTTGAAATGGTCCAAGAGGTCCCCATTTTCCCCATGAATTAATTCATTGAGGGACGAGTCGAGCTAGAGACTCATTAACTCAAGCATCGTATAACTAGGTTAGAGTGTTGTAGGTTAGAAATAAGGGCATAGATTTGGAGATAAGTGTAGGGGAGACCTTCTTTTGTCTTAATGCTTGTTTGTAGGGTTGCTCACTCATCTCATGCTTTGGAGCTTATGGAGGAGGCCCTTGTATCCGGTTCACTTCGTTACTTTAGTGATTTTTCATTGACACGTTGTGCTTAAACTTGATTTCACTAATAGTAGTCCTTTCCTTAACTTGGGTTAAGCAAAGTCTATTCAATGTCATAAGTGTAGGGGACGTTTTTATACTTCCATGCTCTTAAACATTGAGGACAATGTTTAGCTTAAGTGTAGGGGGGTCTTCTATCGAAGTGACCTTACCTAGAACTTGTCATTGTCTTGCATGATAACATGGAAAATTAATTTTTCAAACATTTTTCGAATTTTTGATCTACTTTGGCCACCAAAAATATGCATTCATAATTTTTGCATCAATCATTTTTTCATTTGCATAACACATTTGCATTGTATATATTTCTTCTTTTATTTTTTTCATCAAAAATATATAAAAAGGGAAAAATATAATAAAACATGGTTTTAACAAGTTTAGATTTCTTTGACATATTAGGCCCGCCATGGATATTTTGACTCAACCCGAGTTTGCTTATTTTAGCACTCTCTAGCTAGTATCCTTAACCATGTAGTCCTTCATTGGTCTATTAGGCTAAGCTTCCACCAATTTCATTCTTTGAAATTTTAAATTTGTGGAGAATGGGAAATGATAGAGTTGAAGCAAGTGTAAAAGGGCTAGATAGACTTCATGGCAATTACTTGTGGCTAAACCCTTCTCTTCTTGACCTCTATTTTCTTCGCTTGTATATAATTGTTAATAAATAATCAAGTACGGTTTTAATTGGTTTGTAATCTCTTATGCATTTTTGGCTAATCATTTATGGTTGATATGAGTACGTCTTAAGATTCTAAGTTAGCACGTTTTATGTGTACTAGAATTGTGTCATGCTCCATATTTAGCGGGTGTTTTTCCTTTTCTTCTTTGCAAATTTCTTGGTGAGGAATTAAGAAAAATAAGAGCGGCTTATGAAAAAAAATGAGTGGCTAGAAAAAAAAAAGAAAAAGAAAAAAAATAATGCAAGACTCCCAAGAGGGGCAGTGTGGTGTTAATTATAGTGACTATTGAGTTCCAATATTACCTTGACGGGTTGCGGGGATTCAATAGATTGCTCCAATCCAATATTACCTTGACGGGTTGCGGGGTTGAAGATCCAAAATCTCAAAAAGATGCGGATGTAAATTATTGCGTGAGTTTTATTTTTCTTTCCTTAGCGAGTGTGTAGTTACTTATGAAAGCATGGCATGAGGATTTTACACATAAGGCGAATGACTTATTACTCTTAATACGGACTTATATTAATTGTGAGCGGT
Organism: Glebionis coronaria; assembly: GCA_025667525.1. NCBI lineage: Eukaryota > Viridiplantae > Streptophyta > Magnoliopsida > Asterales > Asteraceae > Glebionis > Glebionis coronaria. The sequence goes on from JANFOE010001831.1 coordinate 128,021, forward strand.
TTTTCAAGTAATGGATGAGAAGATTACTTAGGATTAAAACCGTCCTTCCTTATTTTTGGATTTTACATTTCTTATATTTCACGCTTGAATAATGACAAATTTGCTCACAAGCAATTTGCTCAAATAATAACCGATTCCACATTTAATTGTCATGAATAAGTTGATGCACTTTTTACTTGTGAATGCAATGATTCCATTTACTAGCTTGGTATGGGGAAAGTGAAACTTGAGGGTGATAAGTGTCCATGGTATCCAAGCCCTAATCCAAGTCATTGAATTCTTTATGAGTTATTTCCATCAAAACCATTTCAAGAAAAATCAAAAAGATATAGATAGAATTGTATTTTAATCCATAGCATTGTTAAAAGTAAAAATCATGCATCATTTAGTTTAGAGTAGTGTAGATGCATCTCATATGGCCAAGGTGGATTAATTATGAGGGAAATGTAAATTTTTAAGCCTTGAAAGATAATATTGCATGAGGACATGGCAATGCTCAAGTGTAGGGGAATTTGATATGAGCTTAAACTCATATCCTTTTATCAACAAATTACCCTAAAACACGAAGCAAAATACCCTTTTATATTGTAAAAAGCAGTGTTATGTGGTATGTTTGTGTTTGTATGATCTTATGTAGGTAAAAGGATACAATTTCAAGCAAATAAGGAAAAACCAAGCTCAAAAGGATGAAAAAGACAAGGAAGGATCACAAGTGACAAGTTTCCAAAGCTCAAGGACCTATCTTGACAAGTCTTGAAAGTTGAGGGACTTAAAGTGCAAATACTGCAAAGTCAAGATCCAAGTCAAACCTGGTCAAACTACAAAGTCAATCAAGTCAAAGGGTCATTTTGTTGAAAAATCAAAGTTGAAGGGCCAAAATTGTCAAAGAAATGAAGTTTCTAGCCTTAAAGAGAAATCTGCCAAGTTAAGGGGTTTATTCTGCCAAGTTTTGAAAGTTAAATAAAGATCAATCCAAGTGAAAGGCTAAGGACCAATGAGAAGAGAGAAAGAAAGACACACGGATTGAGCATTTAATTCCCACTTCCGCCGCCTTCATTTAATGACCAAATCTGTACAGTGCAATCCGCAACTTACTTTCTCCACCAATTAAAAGCTGCCACGTGTCCTTCTCCTTCAACTAAATATTTTCCAGGATCGTGTTTTTGATAGAGTGCATTTCAGAAGAAGATCAAAACATCAATCTTGCTCGTTTTGATGAGACGAATCCAATGGTGGTAACCAATTAACATATAATTCATTGGATCAAAAACCCCCAAATGAGTTCATCACCTTCAAAGTGGGAATGCAGAATTCTTCCACGTGTCAAGCAATGATTGGCCTGAACACGTCACATCTCCAACAAACTCTCAAGTCTAGCCTATAAATATACATCTTGTTCTTCATTTTCAGCAGTAGTTAATTTTCAGAAAATACATAGTTCTCTCAATTTCCCTTTTCTTCTTTTCCCTCCTTTTCACCTAACAACTCAAGAGATTGACAACCTCTTGAGTTTGTTAGTTAGTTAGAACCTTGTAACTACCATTTGTAACTGAATTCAGCAATAAAATTTCAAATTCCATTTTTCCCGCCAAATCTTGTTCTTCAATTCCTGCTACTTTACTGCTGTTGAGTGATTCATTTGTTGCTGTTTGAAGTTTGTTATGATCATACATTGATCATAACTGGCTTTGTTGAAGAATTGTTGCTGTTTGATCATAATTCCAGTTCATTCCTAGTTTTTGAAGTTTTCATGGCAGAATGATGATTGTAGCTGTTTTGGTGATTGATTTGAGTTGATAGCTAGTGATAGGTGGTGGTATCACTAGGGCAAGAGAGCTCAGCGCTCCTCTTCTACCCAAAGGATAACTACAAAAGGTTTCTGAGTTTCTGATTTAAGTTCCTCTAAACAGTTCCTGCATGATCAATTCCCTAGTGTAATGATTGATGGCTGCTTGATTCTATTTGATTAGTTGCTGATTGATATTGTTTGAGTGTTTGTAGTTTAGCTTTCTCATACTTGTGCTTGTTTCAATCTTGTAGTTTTAAGCTGATTTTCAGTTCTTTTTAGTCTATTAGCTACTTGTAGTTCTAGACCTTGTTATTACTTGTTCTTAGCTGGAATACATCTCAATTGGATCACTTAAACTGGTTTGCTATAGCTCTTTGTTCAGTTTTAATCAATACTCAATTAGTCTTTGAAATTGTTTGATCATAATCAGATAAGGAGTGTTTGGGACTAGTAGTTAATCAGTTTTCAAGTATTGTTAAGTGAAGTTTAAGTGTTCATTTCTACTCCTTAGAAGTTAACAAGTAGTCCTGAGTCAATTGTAAGTCAATATAAAAGTCAAAAAGGCAATTGGTTGATAAAAAGTTTGGGTTATAGCTTTTATCAGTTTTAGTTCATAAACTTGCTAAATTCACTTGATCATTTCTCCTTCATTACTTGTTCAAAATTGCTCAAACCAGTTTCTAGTTAAAGCTTACATCATAATCTTTTAGTATCTAGAAGGAAATTCTACAGTTTCAAGAAATAAGCAAGAAAACAGCTTATTAGTTCAGACCTTAGCAAATTGCATTCTCTGATATAAGTTCCTTACTGTTTTACTAGTTCTAATAATCCACTTCATAAAAGTCCTCATTTTCTTTCACAAATCAGTTTAGAAAGGTTTGGATATGAAGTTTTGAGATTTTGAGCTTTTTCAAAAATCTGGTCAAAGTTTGGTCAACATAAGCTCATTTGAGCTTATTTTCAGATATCTGGTTTATTAGTGGATGAAATTTGTTCTAGTTTGATTTCCCCTGTTTTAAATCAAGTGCTTATTCATTTTCTTTACAAAAATCAAGTTGTGGATGTTTGGATTAAGCTGTAGCTTATTTTGAGCTTATTAATAAGCTCTCTTTTGCTTATCTTTGACTTTTAGACAAATTCCTTGAATACACGTTTCTTAATTTGAATTAGAAGTTGTTTGCAAGTTGTCTCATTAATTTTGGTTCAGAAATAAGCCAGTTCCAGCTTATTCAAGTGATAAGCCCGTTTTTGGTTATAATTTTAGTTTAATTGCACTTTAGTCCCTATATTTCTAATCTGTTTTTAAACCTAGCTTAATTTTCCTAATTTTCTGGTAATTGCAATAATCAGTCCCTGGGTTTGTTAATTTGTTAGAATTCAGTTTAGAAGTTTGTTAGTTTGTTAAATTTTGGTTAGTTTGTTAAAATTTTTACAAGTTAAGTCCTTTTAGTTAACTGATTTACATTTTTAGTCCTTGTAACTTTTAGAATTTACATTTCAAGCATTTACATTTCATAGAAATTACATTTTCAGTCCTTATAGTTTTATATTTTGCATTTTAATATTTTACTTGAATAAGATTTGGAATTTGCAACTTGTTTTACGTATAAGTAGGTTTATATTTTTCATTTTTAGATAGCTTTGTTTGAATTAGCAATAGATTACCAAGCAAGCTTGAACAACCAAAAACAATTAAAAATTTGATATTGATTGGACTTTCTATTAGTTAAGAACTGAGAAAACGAACTTGCATTATACACATTTCAAGGATGCTCTCTAAATCTCTTGAACCATTCCTTTCTGATTGATTTGATGTTGATAGAATTAGGTAGTTTTGATATTATTATTGGTATGGATTGGTTGTCGTTGAATAATGCTACTATTTTATGTGGAGAGAAGAAAGTTAAGATTCCTCTTAGGAATAGGACGTTAGTAATTGATGGTAGTCGAGGTGAATCCCGTTTGAAAATCGTTTCATGTATTAAAGTCCAAAAGTACATCAGGAACGGTTGTGAGTTATTCTTAGCTCAAGTGACCGGGAATGAGTCTAGGGAGAAACGATTGGAAGATGTACCTATTATTTGTGAATTTCCTGAGGTATTTCCTAAAGATTTACCTGGACTTCCACCGATAAGGCAAGTAGAGTTTCGAATCGATTTAATTCCTGGTGCTGCACCGGTGGCACGTGCGCCTTACCGATTAGCCCCTTCTGAATTAAAGGAGTTATCTGAGCAACTTAAGGAGTTGTCTGATAAAGGTTTTATTCGACCGAGCTCGTCGCCTTGGGGAGCTCTAGTCTTGTTCGTTAAGAAGAAGGATGGATCTTTTCGTATGTGCATTGATTATAGGGAACTGAATAAGTTGACAATTAAAAATCGATATCCTTTACCTAGGATTGATGATTTGTTTGATCAACTGCAAGGATCTAGTGTGTATTCTAAGATAGATTTGCGGTCAGGATATCACCAACTTCGCGTCCGTGAAGAAGATATTCCTATAACTGCATTTAGAACTCGTTATGGACACTATGAATTTCAGTAATGCCATTTGGGTTAACTAACGCACCTGCGGTTTTCATGGATTTAATGAATCGAGTGTGCAAGCCCTACTTGAATAAATTTGTGATTTTGTTTATTGACGATATTCTAATATATTCTAAGAATGAAGATGAGCATAGAGAACATTTGAGGATTGTTTTGAATTTGTTGAAGGATGAAAGGTTGTATGCTAAGTTTTCGAAATGTGATTTCTGGTTAGATTCTGTGCAATTTCTTGGTCATGTGATTAACAAAGATGGAATTCATGTTGATCCTGCAAAGGTTGAAGCTATTAAGAATTGGTCTGCACCGACAACGCCAACGGAAGTGCGACAGTTCTTAGGATTGGCTGGCTATTATAGGCGATTCATTAAAGAATTTTCTTTGATAGCTAAACCCTTGACTAAGCTTACCCAGAAGAATAAACCTTTCGTTTGGGGAAGTGATGAAGATGGAGCATTTCAGACATTGAAGCAAAAATTATGTAGTGCGCCAATCTTATCATTACCCGATGGGAGTGAAGATTTCGTGGTATATTGTGATGCATCTCTTAGAGGTTATGGAGTTGTTTTGATGCAGCGAGAGAAAGTGATAGCTTATGCTTCTAGGCAATTAAGGAAGAATAAGGAGAATTATACTACTCGTGATCTTGAGTTAGGAGCTGTAGTCTTTTCTCTTAGGTTGTGGAGACATTATCTGTATGGCACCAAGTGTACGGTATTCACCGATCACAAAAGCCTACAGTATATTCTCGATCAGAAGGAATTGAACATGAGGCAACGAAGATGGATAGAGTTGTTAAGTGATTATGATTGTGATATAAAATATCACCCAGGAAAAGCCAATGTTGTTGCCGATGCGTTAAGTAGGAAAGATAGAGAGCCTATCAGGGTGCGTTCTCTAGTCTTGACCGTGCACAATAATTTGCATGAGCAAATTAGAAATGCGCAATTAGAAGCTTGTAAGAATGAGAATTTTGTTAATGAAGGGTTCCGAGGAGAAGGAGATCATTTAGAGGTTAGAGCTGATGGAGTGAAATGCTTAAGAGGTCGTATGTGGATACCTAAGTTTGGAGGCTTAAGAGATTTGATTATGTTAGAATCCCATAAATCTAAGTATTCCATTCATCCGGGATCTGATAAGATGTACCATGATTTGAAGAAGTTGTACTAGTGGCCGAATATGAAAGCTGACATAGCTATGTATGTTCTTCAATGCTTGACTTGTGCTAGAGTTAAAGCCGAACATCAAAAGCCATCAGGACTACTTCAACAACCAAAGATTCCTGAATGGAAGTGGGAGCGAATTACGATGGACTTTATCACCAAGATTCCTAGAACATCATCTGGAAACAACTCGATTTGGGTTATTGTCGATAGACTGACCAAATCAGCACACTTCATTCCGGTTAAAGAGCAGTTCTCACTGGAGAAGCTGACTCGTATATACCTTGATAATGTTGTATGCAAGCATGGAGTGCCTGTATCGATCATTTCAGATCGAGATCCTAGATTCGCATCGAATTTTTGGAAATCTCTCCAAAGATCGTTGGGAACGAATCTCGACATGAGCACTGCTTATCACCCCCAGACTGATGGGCAGAGTGAAAGGACGATACAAACACTGGAAGATATGTTGAGAGCTTGTGTGTTAGATTTTGGTAAGAATTGGGATAAACATTTGCCGTTAGCAGATTTTTCGTATAACAATAGTTACCATTCTAGTATTAAGGCTGCACCGTTTGAAGCTTTGTATGGTAGGAAGTGTAGATCTCCTGTATGTTGGAGTGAAGTTGGGGATACCCAGCTCACGGGACCGGAATTGATCCGGGAAACTACGGAGATGATAGTTCAGATTAAGAATAGGTTGTTGACTGCCCGTAGTAGACAGAAAAGTTACGCGGATGTGCGGCGGAAGCCAATGGAGTTTGAAGTGGGTGACCGAGTAATGTTGAAGGTATCGCCATGGAAAGGCGTTATCAGATTTGGAAAGCGAGGGAAATTGAATCCCCGTTATATTGGACCCTTTAAGATTTATCTAGAGTAGGTCCGGTGGCTTACAAACTAGAGTTACCCCCAGAACTTCATGGTGTTCACAACACATTCCATGTATCTAATCTGAAGAAATGTCTAGCAGTGAGTGATGAGAAAATTCCGTTAGGTAAGGTTCGAATAGATGGGAAGTTGCATTTTATCGAAGAGCCCGTAGAAGTTATGGACCGTGAGGTAAAGCAACTGAAACAAAGTCGGATACCTATTGTCAAGATCCGATGGAATTCAAAGCATGGACCGGAGTATACTTGGGAACGAGAGGATGAAATGTGGAAGAAATATCCGCACCTCTTCGATTTCAATAAGAAACGGAATTTCAAATGAAATGGATCACGAGGACGTTGATCCCTTTTAGGAGGAAAAGCTGTGACAATCTAACATTTTCAGGTAGTGAAATATTTTCTCGTATAATATTTTGAAACTTATTTTTATGTTTGTTGACGAACTCACAATTTACGGATTTAAATTTGGGCTTACGTGCATAATTTGGCGTCTTTTACGACTAAACCGGAAACCTTAGGATTACGTATTTACGTTTTTGAACTCCGTTTTTGATGAGACAATTTTTATTGGATTCGTTTTGTGACATTGATTCATAATTTATAAAAACGTTTTTCGTAAAACGACCCGAGGGCACGCAAATCGAGAAAACTAGAATCGAGAAATACCCGTAAACTAGTGATATGGGACAAAATACATTGTCCCACCCCACTAGCTATATTGGACGACACACACATGACACCACACATTAGATGTGGCATCATGTTATTTCAAAGCTTACAAGTGTAAGCATAGCTTACTCTTTAAGCCATTCTTCCCACTATCTACTCAAAACTAGCAACTAGTTTTCATTTCCATCTTTCCTTACATGCAAACCAACATCAAAACTCTCTCAAAACCCTCCCTATGCCGTCCACTTTAAGGCAACAAACAACCCTTTTGATCTTTTCTAGCCATGAAACACATGTTTACTAGCTCTATTAAGGAGTTATCTTGAAGCCTTGATCATTTGGTGGCCATATTAACAACATTGGAGGTGATTTGCTTGTGTCCTAGGGCTGATTTCCCAACATATGTTCTTGATATTTGATGGTCTTGGAGTTACTTGTTGTATTCATCAAGTTCTTGTCTTCCAAAAACAAGGAATACACTTGGTTGGTAAAGAAGATCATCCTCTCTATTTTTTTCTTGTTATTTTGTAAAGAACAAATGTATTTTCTTTCATTTTTTATATGTATATGATGTATATATGATGATAAAAATGTTGTGTGGGGATCAAGTGTTGATAGATATGCTTAAAAAGGTTAATAACTATAAGAAATGAGGCTAAAATCTTGATTATTTAGTTGGCTGTATAAAAACAGTATATAACTAAAACATGAACTGATAAAATTGCATGGTATGATCCATTTACAGTAAGTACAAGATGTTATACACATGTGAGAGTTGGCCATGCAATGGAATCAATATAATGAGTGAGATATGATCAAAACAAGTTAGGTGTACTAATCTGAATAAACGGTTTTGTAGGGACTGTTAAGGCAAGATGAACTCAAATGGGCAGTAGCTATAACTAAGTTAAATGTAGCACATAATATGAAGAACATGTCACCCAAAAATGAGCTTCTAATTCATTATAGAACTCTAGATATGGTAAAAATGGTGAACATGAAGATAAAAATCAGATTTTAAGAATTAATGTTTATTATTATTATATAAGCACTCACATTTTAATGTATAAAATGTAAAATAAAAACCCACTAACTTATAAAACTTATTTATATAAATATATAAAAGGTTAATTAAATGGTTAAATTATATAAATGGTAATGAAATAATATTTATAAGTAATAAAAACTATAAACTTGATTTTTACGACTTTTTCGGCTATCGCCGTAAAATTAACGTTTTTCGCCAAATAAAACTTAGACGCTCAAACCCGTCTAATGTAAAGTTTTTTTAAAAGTCATATACTGATGTATAAGTAACTAATACAAGTAAAAACCGATAAAACCCGAACTATAAGAAATACGGACATTAACGAGCTAACTAAGCATAATGGACTAATAATTAGACTAAATAAGATAAATACTTGTAAAAAGAACTTATTGGGCTTAACCCATTTGTGCCCAACATGGAAAGTATATATACTGGTAATATAGGTATAAAAGGGATTAAAACAAGTTAAAGAACTTATACTAAGCTTAATGGACTTAAAATAGGTAAATAGGTAAAACTAGCAAACTAGCAAAACGTTACCAAAACGTAAACACTAAAACGAGTAAACAAGGATGTATAAACCCACTTGATCATCATCATATGTACAAAATCATCATATGTATATTGTTATTTTGATAAAAGTCATTGGACAAAGTCTAAGACCGATTATTATTTATATAGGTTTCCGTGACCGAAGCACGCCCGTAGCCGATAATCCGCCTTTCATTAACAATGTGAGTTCATAGCCTCGCACTCTTTTAAATGTTTTATAAAATGATTTGTAAACCCGCGAGGGAGATAATATGCTAGATTTTGATAAAAATATAACACAAGTAGTCCCGATTGTATGCCTAATGATATGGACCCGAACGATGCTATGACCCTATAAACGAGACTAAAAGGATTATTAGTAGTTAGGTTATGTCACTTAACGTCCCATTAGCATGAATTGTGAACTACCGGGATTTGGTAGACGCTTATGCATTTGATAGTACTATTTGGGGACGATCACCCCAGTTCGCGCCTTGACGGTTGATCCCCGTCGTACCACATTGATTGGTAAGCGAATTTATGTATGAGAAGATTTCATAGCGTGATTTTTGTGACGACACGCTAACTTAGATGGGCAAATTGTTTGTCGGGTTCGCGGCCCGCTGTTTTCATAGTAAGGTAACAATGTCATGCGGCTAATAATAATCCTAATAAAAGCTAAATACAAAACGATAACGACGCTAATAACGATGAATATATTACCTATCATGGTAATATAGAGACTACGGTCTCATGGACGGTTTAAGATGTATGCTTGACTTATATATTGCCTGACTAGCAATATGAGGACTTACTTCCGATATTATACTTGTGTTCTGATTTTAAATGATTGTTTTATATAACGGTTTTTATTAAACTCTATGAATTCACTCGGCATTCGTTGATATGATTTTTGCATGTTTTTATCTCAGGTGCTTGAAGGTAATCCGGATGGAGATCGACTCTGATGGCCCACATAATATTAAAAATGTTCATTCGATCTATGTTTTGTAAACTAAATGTCCTGTATAATTTGGGACCTGTTGTACGCTTTTAAACTTTTATCGAATGAATGTATGTTAAACCTTGAACAACCATTTTTATGTGTTGTCTATGATTGGAGTTATTGTGCTATCCTGTAACACTCTAAAAGACCCTTCCGCTGTACCGATACGAAAAATGAGAGTGTTACACATGAAGGACAATGACAAGTTCTAGGTAAGGTCACTTCGATAGAAGACCCCCCTACACTTAAGCTAAACATTGTCCTCAATGTTTAAGAGCATGGAAGTATAAAAAAAACTTCCCCTACACTTATGACAATGAATAGACTTTCCTTAACCCAAGTTAAGGAAAGGGCAACTATTGGTGAATTCATGTTTAAGCACAAGGTGTCAATGAAAGATCACAATAGTAACGAAGTGAACCGGATACAAGGGCCTCCTCCATAAGCTCCAAAGCATGAAATGAGTGAGCAACCCTACAAACAACATGAAGACAAAAGAAGGTCTCCCTACACTTATCTCCAATTATATACCCTTATTGCTAACCTACAACACTCTAAACCTAGTTATACGATGCTTGAGTTAATGAGTCTCTAGCTCGACTCGTCCCTCAATGAATTAATTCATGGGGAAAATGGGGATCTCTTGGACCATTTCAACGGAAATGTCTTCCCCAAAATAATGTTTCACACGGTGACCATTCACTTTAAAGTTTGGACCATCGGGTTGTGACAACTCAATAGTTCCATATGGAAACACTTGAGCAATAGTGAATGGGCCGGACCATCTCGACTTATGCTTGCCCGCAAAAAGTTTCAACCTGGAGTTAAAGAGGAGAACCGGCTCTCCAACTTTGAACTCATGGTTCTTGATTTTAGCATCATGCAATTTCTTAGTCTTTTCCTTGTAAAGCAAAGAATTTTCATAGGCATTGGCTCTCAATTCATCCATCTCATTAAGTTGATCTTTCCTATGTGAACCGGCTTGGTTTAAATCAAAGTTAGCCCACTTGAGAGCCCAAGATGCCTTGTGTTCTAACTCGAATGGGAGGTGGCACGCTTTACCATAGACAAGCCTATAAGGAGTACAACCAATTGGTGTCTTAAAGCCGTCCTAAAAGCCCACAAAGCATCATCACGCTTATCCGACCAAGAAGCTCGATGCTCTCCCATCGTTCTCTATAAAATTCTCTTTAAACCACGATTTGTGACCTCGGTTTGACCATTGGTTTGAGGGGGATACGCGGTAGAAAGTCTATGATTAACTCCATATTTCTTCATAACTCTCGTGAATTGATCATTACAAAAGTACGTACCACGATCACTTATGATGGCCCGAGGTACACCAAATCTAGCAAACAATTGCTTTAAGAACTTCACAACAACTCTAGCATCATTGGTAGGTAAGGCTTTAGCCTCCACCCATTTGGACACATAATCCACTGCCACAAGTATATACTTGTTTCCCTTAGAGGATGGAAAAGGTCCCATGAAATCAATGCCCCATACATCAAAAATCTCACACTCTTGAATAAAATTTTGTGGCATCTCATCACGTTGCGTAATTTTTCCTTGTCTTTGACACACATCACAAAATTTCACCATCTCATGGGCATCTTTGTAAATGGAAGGCCAATAGTAACCCGAATCAAAGACTTTCTTGGCGGTATAGTTAGGCCCAAAATGTCCACCCGTAGGTCCTTTATGACATGCTTCTAAGATCTTAAATGCCTCGGGCCCATATACACACTGTCTAATGATTTGGTCCGCACATTGCCTAAAGAGATAAGGATCATCCCAAAAGTAGTACTTAACTTCCTTAAGAAATTTCTTCTTTTGTTGGTAAGTAAGACCCTCAATAAGCACATTGCCCACAAGATAGTTTGCTATATCCGCAAACCAAGGGGTGGCATCCTCTTGGGAAGAGATAGACATGAGCTCCTCTAATGGAAAAGATTCATTGATTTCTTGATTTGGAAAATCTCCTTGAAAAGGATGCTCAAGTCTACTCAAGTGATCCACCGCTAAATTCTCGGCCCCTTTCTTATCACGAATTTCTACCTTAAACTCTTGAAGCAACAAAACCTATCTCAAAAGCCTAGGCTTAGCATATTGTTTTTTCATGAGATACTTGAGAGCGGAATGATCCGTATACACTATGGTTTTGGATAGCACAAGGTATGGTCTAAATTTCTTAAAAGCATAGACTATAGCAAGCAACTCTTTTTCCGTGGTAGTATAATGAAGTTGAGCACCGGTCATGGTTTTACTCGCATAGTGTATAGGTTGAAAATTCTTATTCACTCTTTGTCCTAAGACGGCCCCCACCGCATAATCACTAGCGTCACACATAAGCTCAAAAGGTAATTCCCAATTTGGAGAAACCAAAACGGGAGTCTTTGTAAATTTCTCCTTAAGAGTCTCAAAAGAGTCCAAACAATCTTGGTTAAAAATGAAAGGAGCCTCTTTTTCTAAGAGGTGAGTCATCGGTCTAGCTATCTTAAAAAAATCTTGTATAAAGCGCCTATAAAACCCCGCATGACCTAAGAAACTCCTCACACCTTTAACCGAAGTGGGTGGGGGAAGCTTAGCAATCACATCAATTTTAGCTCGATCCACTTCTAATCCTTTATTAGATATTTTGTGTCCTAAAACAATTCCCTCTTTCACCATAAAGTGACATTTCTCCCAATTAAGCACTAAACGTGTTTCCTCACAACGCTTAAGCATTCTCTCTAGATTAGTGAGACATGAGGTAAATGAATTTCCAAAGACGGAAAAATCATCCATAAAAACCTCCATAGTTTGCTCTATCATGTCATGGAAAATCGCCATCATGCACCTTTGAAACATACCCGGTGCATTACATAAGCCAAAAGGCATCCTCTTGTAAGCAAATGTACCGTAGGGACAAGTGAATGTGGTCTTTTCTTGATCCTTAGGGTCAATGGGTATTTGAAAATAACCCGAAAAGCCATCAAGAAAGCAATAGTACTCATTTCCCGCTAAGCGTTCAAGAATTTGATCCATAAAAGGTAATGGGAAATGGTCTTTCCTAGTAGCCTCATTGAGCTTCCTATAGTCAATACAAACTCTCCAACCGGTAACAAGTCTTGTAGGAATAAGCTCATTGTTCTCATTAGGTACTACGGTGATTCCACCCTTCTTTGGAACACAATGTACCAGGCTAACCCATGGAGAGTCGGAAATGGGATAAATCATGCCCGCATCAAGGAGTTTAATCACTTCCTTCTTAATGACCTCATGGATTTTGGGGTTAACCCTTCGTTGACTTTGGATGGCGGGTTTGTAATCATCTTCCATAAGGATTTTGTGTGTACAAAAATGTGGATCAATTCCCCTTATGTCGGATATTTTCCAAGCTAAAGCTTTCTTGTGTTTCTTAAGGACTTCAATGAGTTGCTTCTTCTCATCCTCTTTCAACTCCTTAGCAATGATCACGGGTAATTGGTCTTTGCCCTCTAAGAAAGCATACTCTAAGTGGGATGGAAGGTCCTTAAGTTCAATTGGAGGTGTACTCTCTATGGAAGGTTTTACTATGGAAGGATTCTCATGGGTAACTTCTTGTAGAGTAGAAGAAGGAATAGGGTCCTCATTGAGCAACTTTTGGATAGTAAGAATATCTTCTTCCCAATTAATGGGAGAATCATCATCACCAAGAAAGTTTGACTCAAATTCCTCCAAGAGGAAATCACTCTCTCCAAAAGGTGTTAAGGAGGGAGAAATTGAGGCCATGGTTTCAACATGGGGCATTTCATCACTAGTACTCTTGCAAGCATCATGAAAGTGTTCATCACACACCTCATCTAACACATTAACTATGTTAATAGTCTCACACGGTCTAGACTCCTTAACCTCTTTCCTATCACAAACTTTCCCTAACTTAAACACCACTTTCTCATCCTCTACTCTCATAATTAGTTCTCCCTCCGCCACATCTATCAAAGTACGACCCGTTCTCAAAAACGGTCTACCAACAATCAAAAGAACTCCAGGATCCATGTCATAATCAACCACTACAAAGTCGGCCGGAAATGTAAACTTATCCATACCTACAAACACATCCTCCGCTATACCTACGGGGTAAGCTATGGTTAGGTTGGCTAACTCAAGGGTCATCCTAGTGGGAGTGAGCTCGGGAAGAGAGAGTTTTTTCCAAACTGATAAAGGCATGAGGTTTATGCTTGCCCCTAGATCCGCCAAAGCCATGCAATTTTCTACACCGGGAAAATTACAAGGTATCAAGAAGCGCCCCGGATCTCCAAGTTTTGTTGGTAAGGTTTTAAGTAGCACGACGGAACAATTTTCATTAAGGGATGTATTGGGCAAATCAACCAATTTTTCCTTGTTTGAGAGTAAATCCTTGAACATCTTAGCAAACTTTGGCATATAAGCAAGAGCTTCCGCAAAGGATATGTTGATGTTGAGTTGCTTGAACATCCTTAAGAAATTTGAGACTTGGATGTCATCCTTGTTCTTTAACTTGTCCTTTTTCAACCTTGAAGGATATAGAAGAGTTGGTTTTGGTGTAGGTGGAGTAGGTGTTGTACTGGAAGATTTGTCTTTGATAGCTTCTTCATTGGGAGTTGTGGAAGGTAGAGGAGAAGTAGGAATAGGTTGAGAAGGTGTGTTTGATTGAATGGGAACATTTTGAGGTGGTGAAGTAGATGTAGAAGGCTTGTCACATGTAGGAACAAAAGTGGGTGGAACAATAGGAGGGTTAGGAGGTGAAGGATCCTTTGTTGTCTTTCCACTTCTTGTTGTAATAGCATTGACATTTGCCCTTGGATTTGTTTGTGTGTTAGATGGTAAAGCCCCTTGTGGTCTTTGATTATACATAATTTGGTTGTGAAGAAGAGCAAATTTCTTGTTATTTTCCTCTTGAGCCTCTTTCATTTGTTTCTCATAAGAAGTAAGCTTTTGAAGGATCAAATCCATGGGGTTAGGTTGCACATTCCCTTGATAAAAACCTTGTTGTGGATAAGGTGGAGGTGGTGCATTAAATCCTTGATTTGGTGGATAAAAGTTATTTCCTTGATGTTGAAAATGATTGGGTGCCTTGTAGTTATTCCCTTGGTAATGTGGTCTTTGACCTTGATTCCTTTGTAACACTTGAGGAGGATTTTGTTGAAGTTGGGTGGGTGGTTAGGGTGGGAATCCCGGTGGAGTAAGGTAATTTTGGGACTTGTAAGAAAGGTTATTGGGATTGATATTTGGCTTGAAGTGTTCACGATGTTCCTCTTGGTAAGCATAACATTCCCCTTGATAACCTTGCACCTTACCACATTGTTCATAGGAATGGGGACCTCCACAAGTTACACAAGAAAGAGTAATGGCATGCACATCATTTGAAGAATTGTTCAATGAAAGGCTCTTAATAGCTTGAATCATTTCTTGATGTGCCTTAAAACTCATCTCATGATCCCTATCTATCTTTTGAATGATCTCTTGGTGATACTTGAGGAATTGGTTATCACAAGGTGTTTGAGAATTGTTTTGGATAACATGAACCCTTTCTTCAAATTGAGTGTTTATTTGTACCATTGCTTTGGTCTCAATAATATCCCAAGCCTCTTGAATGGATTTAAGAAGAATATTTCCTCCCGCGGAAGCATTGAGTGAGTCTTGGTGATGGGGTTTAAGGCCATTGTAGAAAGTATTGATTTGGTGAACTTCATCCAATCCATGGTTAGGGCATCTCCTCAATAACTCTCTAAACTCCTCCCAAGCATCACTAAAGGTTTGACTAGGTTTTTGTTGAAACCCTATAATTAAGTTCCTCAAAGTTGTGGTCTTGGATGGGGGAAAGAACTTGTTCAAAAACTTAGTGGTGAAACCATCCCATGTGGTGATACTATCGGGTGGTTGTATGTCTAACCAATGCTTAGTGGGTCCCTCTAATTAAAATTGCACCAATATCAACTTAATAGCATCATGGGGAACTCCATTGTACTTAATGGTATTGCAAAGAGCAAGGAATCTCTTAAGGTGATCATGAGGATTATCATTCTTGTTACCATAGAAAGGTGTGTTTAAAACCAAGTTAATCATAGCCGTTTTTAGCTCAAATGAATTTGCGGGAATGTCGGGAATCTTGATAGCATCGGCATATCCGTGAACATTAGATTGCAAATGTTCCATCAAAGAACGAGTATCTCTAGCCATGGATTCTTGTTGTGGATGAATCAAAGCACGATTCTCGTGATCGGCTTGATGGACGGTGGTGTTCTTACTCTTTCTCTTTTTCTTCCTTTTCGGAGGAAGGGGTTGTACACCAATCGGTATTTGTGCACACCCGCGAGTGAGCATGCAACTCAATACGAGGAATGAGAGAGGAGCTCTCGTGTGACTTTGAAGAGAAAAGGATTATCCCCTTCGAGTTTCAATATGAAATATCCACAAGAAAATAATAATATACGTATGTACTACTTGGGTGCAAGACCCCCAATGAAGCCTTCCTTCTTAGAATACGCACAAGTGAATGGGGGTTAGGTGGCGCGAAGCACTTAAGTACCTATTGACCCTTAGATGGCATTTTATAACACATCGCCTTTCTATTCACTTAATTGCTTGTATTCTTCGAATTGTTGCTTATTGGAAGTATTTATCTATTTTTGCTTTATTTTGTTTGATCGATACACGTGTCAAGGACCGGAACGCCCCTCAACACGGTGTATTGCCTTGGAAATACTTATGGAGAATATGTGAATTGATTGTTCTTATACGTATACGTATTTACTTATAATAATATATAGAAAATATTTTTGTATTTATGAGTTTTTAAGAGAAAATACTATATGTACATAAAAACCGAGAGAATCCAATAATATACATTTTTGGGTGCAATCTCTTAGGAAAAAGATTGCTTTTTGGATTTTTTAATTTGTTTGGTCAATTCTTTAGGAAAAGAATTGTTTTGTTAATTTTTTAGTTTTTATATATTTTTATATTTTTGATTTTTTATTTGTTTTTGATTTATGATACGTAAAAATAACGTTCACTAGGTGAACGGATCCCAAAAGTCAATGAAAACCGTCAATCGATAGTCTCTCGTAAAGTCAAAGAACCGGCAGCGACGCCATTTGAAATGTGTATAGTTGAAGTTCGTTTTTCTCAGTTCTTAACAAATTGAAAGTCCTAGCAAGATCGAGTTTTTAATTGTTTTTGGTTGGTAAAGTATTTTGGATATTCTATAGCTAATTCAAACAAAGCCTTGCTAAAATGAAAAATACCGTCTACTTATATGTAAAACAAAGTGCACATACCAAGTTTTTATTCAAGTAAAATGCTAAAATGTAAATTCTACAAACTATAAGGACTGAAAATGTAAATTCTATGAAATATAAATGCCAAAAATGTAAAGTCAAAAAGTCTAAGGACTAACTATGCAAAATCAGTAAACTAAATGGACTGAAAATGAAAATTAATCAAACAAAGTAACTAATTTTTAACTAATATGAAAAATGCCTAACCACTTTTGAACAACTTTTGAAAATGCAAGGACTGATCTTTTGAAACCCTAATTACTTTGAAGATTAGCCTATTATGTAAACTGTTCAAAACTAAAAGGACCAAAGTGCAATTTTTAAATCTATTTAACCAAAAACGGGTTAAGGAGTAAAATAAGCTCGTTTGAGCTTGTTTCTTAACCAAATAAGCTCAAACCAATTTCAAATGACTTAAAATCAAAAATAAGCTAGACCTATCCAAGGAATTAAGCTAAAAATGGCTAGAACTCTGATAAGCAAATCTTAATAAGCTCAAAATAAGCTAACTAATAAGCTAGACATGCACTACTTGAATTTAATGAAGAATCTAGTTAAACAGCTCAAAAGAAGAATGGGAAATCAAGTCTCAAAGAAAATGATCAAGTAATAAGCTCTAAAATTGAAAATAAGCTAAATTGAGCTTATGTTGACTTTTGTTGACCAGATTTTTCAAAAAACTCAAAATCTCAAAATCTACTCAAGAACACTTTTGGAATAGAAATGTGAAAGAAAATCAGCTAGTTTATGAAGTGGAAAGTAAGATATGAGAAATCAGTTTGTGTTTCATAATAGGGAATTGCATTTGCTCTAGTGCTTATTATTTGGCTTATTTCTTACTCAAAACAAGATACTGTACAATTTCCTTTTATTCACTAAAACTTCATATATTGAATGAAAGATGAGAACTAGTTTGAAATGATTTTATCAAGAAACAAAGATTTGCTAAGCATTTGAAAATCACAACTTTCTGAAAACTCACTTAACAAAATCTGACCCAAACCTTTTTGTTAACCAATTGCCTGTTTGACTAAAACTTTAACTAGAAATGACTGAAATGTTATTGTTATGACTAAGTGACTTGAAATGAACCAAAATAAGCCAATTACTAACACTTGAAAAGCATTTACAAGCTATTCCCAAACACTACTTTTCTTATCACTATCAAACTTTTATGAAAGGATTGTGAGCAATTGATTAGACTGAGTGAAGAGTAATATCAAACTAAGTTCAATAGCTAAAATGAAGTGTAATTGAACTAGTTACAAGCAGTTAAACCAACAAGAACTCAAAATGACTTGTAAAGCTAAAATGACTGATAAAGGCTGAAAAACAGGACAAGTAGAAGACTATAAGCAAGATTTAAGCTACAAGTAAACTACTCAAACACTGAAATCGGATCAATAACAAGCTGAACACATTTTATCATGCAATAAATCAAGATTTAACTAGGAATGAAGCATGCAACCAACACTTGAGTGGAACTAGAACTCAGAATATGAAACCTTTTAGCTTAGGCCTCCATTGGGGAGTAGAGAAGCGCTGAGCTTTCTAAGCTAGTGCTAACCACCACCTTAGCACTAGAACACACCAAACAGCTACTAATCAACAACTATCAATCACCAAAATTTCCATTAATGGACTGGAAAGCTTCAAAATCTGCTAGAACTGGAACTGACTGAACTGA
This sequence comes from Glebionis coronaria, assembly GCA_025667525.1. NCBI lineage: Eukaryota > Viridiplantae > Streptophyta > Magnoliopsida > Asterales > Asteraceae > Glebionis > Glebionis coronaria. The sequence goes on from JANFOE010001831.1 coordinate 146,624, forward strand.
ATAGGATCAACAGCTACAATCTTCTCTTTTAGCTAATTATGATCAAATGGTTATCATAACAAACTAAACAGCATCACAAAGTAACAAGGTGCAGGTATGAACAGTAGAATAGCAAAGAAGAATTTGGAGGGAAAATTGAAATTTTATTGATTGAATTGAGAAGGTAGTTACAAAGCTGGTAATCTGTTACAACTAATAACAGACTCAAGAGTTTGTCAGACTCTTGAGTTGTTAAGCTAAAACTAAACTGAGATAAGAGAAAACTAAAAGTGTGTGTGATTTCACACTTTTCTACCTTACAAGAAATGAAACTAATCTAGGGTATTTATAGACTGTAGATGTGAAGTGGTTGAGGTTGGTGACGTGTTAGAACCAATCATAAGCTTCCACGTGGTCAATTCTGCATAACTGATTTTTGCAGGTGAAGAACAATTTTGGGGTTTTTTGATTGGGATGATTTCATGTTAATTGATTGTGTCCATTGTATTCGTCTCTCAAAAACGATCAATTTTGATGTTTACATCATCTTCTAAAACGCATCCTAGCTAAATCCCGTTCCTAGTAAATTTCGTTGAAGAAGATGACACGTGGCACATTGTTATTGGTTAAGGGATTAGCACACGGATCGTTATCCAAGTTGGATAAATCTGATTATTGCATGTCATGTTTTAATTGGTTGAGAAGGAAGTAATGGGAGTACTGTGGAGATTTGGTTAATTAAAGCTGGCGGTTGTTAGTGGCCATGTGGCACTTGATTTGGCAATCCAAGTTCACTTATTCCTTGCTTCCCATTGGTTGAAGGCATTTCACACGGATTAAGCCTAGAATTAACTTTCCAAAATGGCAGAACTAGCCCTTGTACTTGGCAGTTTTGTGATTTAAGCTATAATCTTCATTTCTTTGGCATAAATGGTCCTTCAAACTTCATTCTTGAACACAATTGATCCCTTTGACTTAGTTGACTGAGAGTTGACCAGATTTGACTTTGATCTTGACTTTGTCATATTTACACTTTTGGTCATTCATCTTTGGCAGATTGTCAAGATAGGTCCTTTGTCTTCAAAGTCTTGTCACTTTTGATCCTTCTTTGTCTTTTTCATCAAATTAAGCTTGATTTTCCTTTGTTTGCTTGATATTGTATCCTTCTTACCTATTTTAGCACAAACACAAAACATACCACATAATTCCGCTTTATAGCACAAAGTTTAGGTATTTTTCTTGTGTTTTAGGGTGATTTGTTGATAAATTGATATGAGTTTTTGCTCATATCAGTTCCATCGAAAACGTTTCCATATTTATTCCCACCATCATCTAATGGAGAACCTCACATTTTGCCAGTAGTTTTGATGTCTTCACGAACAAAGTTTGCACCCTCTATCCACTTGGCCTTTCTTTTGCTTTATGTTTTACCATCAAGATCATCACGATCTTCTATCTTCATGATCTTCCCTTGAGCATTCATCACCAGTTGACTCATTGCCCGACAGATCGTCATCACCTTATGGAACATTAAGAGATTAAAGAGATTATTAAAATAGTTAAGAGTAAAGAGATTACTGAAAAATATTAATCACACTAAAACAATTAAAAAGGAAATAAAATCACCAGATTCATGCATATTTCGTCTGGTTTCCTGCCAATGAGTTGAGTTTGTAGCAGCACCACCGCCAAGATAAACAGACCTATAATGTCAAAAAGAGACTAAATTTTAGGCAAAGAATAATATTTTATAGTGACATGAATCTTCTAAAAAATTAGAATCTGCTTCATAAGAACTAAAAGCTTGCATACCTTGGTCGCCGAAAACCTTGCGAGGATATGGAATAGCTAATGTCGAGCAGTAGACCATGTTCATCTGGTGAAGCCAACGATAGCTGATCAAACAACCTTGGTTAAGTTAGTGGCCGCATATCTACAGCCTAGAGGCTTCAATCTCATCCCGGGTTCGAGTCCAAATCATCATCTTTCACACATTGTCCAGTCACGGACGCACATGGGTTTAACTTCTTGTTGAATCGAAATGTAGGAAAATGGTAGTACGTGCAAATAGACGTTCAAAGAACTAAAAATGGAGGAAGGAGAGGAGAGTTCATTCCAAGATTGGCAATAGAACCAGCTGCTATTTTAAAAATTATTGCAAGTAACTTTTTTTGTAAGAACTGAAAATGGAGGAAGAGGAGGAGAGTTCATTACCTTATTAAGAAAAAAATTTTGTTAACCTTTTTGACCCATTAGAGATACAACATTAACTGAATAAGCTCAATCCTAAGAAATAGGTCAGATTGTCACCTCGGTTTGTGGAGGTCATAATTTCTTTTGAAGTCAGTTTCTCTTTTAAATGAAGTACTTCCTTTCCCTTATTCTCGAAGTTCATTTTAATTGTGGTAGCTTGCTACAACCATGTAAGGAAATAAAGCAATATTAGATCACTGAACTTTAACTTAAAGTATGACTCACCAAGAAAAGAAAGGTCCCTTAATTCCAAAATGCTCGATTCTTGTGTTGCTTCAAGATCCTTTTCCTTCTTTTTGACCGACCATTTGAGCAATACTTGCGTCGGTCTACCTTTAACTTAATTAATGGAGTATAACTTTATTTAAGCAATACTGATTACAAAAATAGGCCTTGTTGTTTGCTGCATCACATCGAACTTTAGCTAAAATGCACTTGAAAACTTCAAAAGTTTTATGTTTCGTTATTTATTTCATATGGCAAATTAAAAGAATGTGATTTAATTTAATGTAAACAATGCCAGTCAATTTGAACTATCTTGAGTTTCGATTTGGTCATACAAATTTACTTGCTCTTCTTTGGACCAGTTTGGTTTTAACTATATATGCACGCAACAGTGATAACCAATTCTTCTATATTACGTCAAACTGAAACTTTACAGATCCTAGTGTACATCGTATCATATTCGTTGTTTTTAAAACTTTAGTTAAAAGTTTATATAAAGGGATAATTGAACCATATAATTGTCTACTTTCATATACATCAGTTCTAATACTCTTCCAATCTATATAATTCTCGTTATCTCTCTGCTACCGGCAGTTCAATACGAAACTCGTCTTAATATTTTATATAAAAAGAATTATAAATCATAATATGTGTCGGTTTAATCAGTGAGAATAGTATATGAAACATAATGTTATATAGTTTAAAGATTCTATGTCACTTTTACAGAAAGCATACCTAATCCAAGATCAATAAGATATAGCTTCTTCTCATCAACTAATCCAGGTTGACCAAGCAAATAGTCTTACCCCTTTTGGTGAAGTTTTATGATTGGACTAAGTACCTAAAAAAATATTTAAACTTTTTGTCAGGCTACACCATCGTAGAAATAGACTGACGCAAATCAACAACTGCATAAATTTACACGAAATAGTTGCAGTAGCAGCCTTATTATAAGAATCAACCTATGCAATACGAACACCACTATTTGACTAAAGGGTTCTTCATTTGGTAATTTTCATCAACAGGAAAATATAAGCAACTAACATGTAATGTTATTAGGGTTTTGATAAAAAAATATATACCTTAGTACCATACTATCGTCCATAATTAATTAAAACTGCAGAAGATAAATATGGATATTATGTAACACCCCCAAATTACCACGCAACGGAATACCACAATGGGGCGCTACTAATAGCACATCGCACACAATCATAGACAACGACCTCAAAAGAGACGTTAAAATAATACACAATCTTGTCTAAAAAGTTTCCCATCCCAATATATATATATAATCAGAGTATCGTTGGTCCCAAAAACCGTTACCGATACATCACATTTATCAAAGACTTAAAAGTCATTTATTCAGTTTAATGGATGGAAAAATAAAGTAAACATTAGACAAGTAAGCACCAACTCCCTCCTCGCATGCTTCGCTGCTATCAATCTTGATTACCTGAAATACATGCTTAAAATCATCAACACAACGGTTGAGCAAGTCTATTGGTTTTGCAAATCATCAGTTGAACACAAGTAGAAAACCAATCATGAGTGTCAATCAACAATTAGGGCATCTCGTATAAATAGCAAACGCTATGTGATTGTATTAAGCTCACGACACCGACCCCTTAACTTAGTCACCCCCGCCTAAAGTCGGCATGACAATATGAATTCCAGAGCCCCTACTAGGGTATCAATTGCAAGTATACCACATTCTTATTATCGTAAATTATCCTTCGCAGAGGTTACTCAGTGTAAAGTCCTGGTCTCAGATAGGGTCGTCAGCCCAATAGTACTATCATTTGAATAAGCGGTTATTCCCAACTCACAACATCAAGTCAGAACATAGTTAACGGCTCATGAATTTAGGGACTTTTGAAATTTATCGAATCAAAATAGTATGTACATTGACATGACCAACCAATGCAAGTGATTCCCTTCTAAACCCCGCAACACATACTAGCTTTCCAAAACTAGTACCTTCGATGTTGATCCATCTCAAGATGCCAAATCAACATGGTGCAAGTACCCAACACGGGTCTCCAATCTCAGAGTATACACCCACACATAATACTTATATCCTTTTAGAACTTTGAGAAGCTAATAGTTTAGCCTCTCGCCTCAAACTATGACGCGAGGTTAAGTACCTCCCAAATAGTACTCAGCCGGTACTTACCAAAAGTACATGTTGTTTTGCCCTACCTAAACAACTCCGTTTTTTACAAAACTTGGTGACAAACTCACTTAATATCTGTAGAAGACTCAGTTCAAATTTCATCTAATGACTCACATTTTAGAACCACCTGCTCGACACATCTTTTGGACCTTAAAAACCGGACTGTTTTACACACTTGACTGGTAAAACCATTTTGACCTTGTTAAACATTCCCTTTACAACATCTCCACTTGACTTTGAAAATAGAATCCAAATGCTAAGTTTAGAATCTAACAACAACCTTTGATCAGTTTTAAAACTCAACTTATAGTCCCCGAGATTCGATCCAAATATCGACAGCAATTTCGTATTGTATCAATACTCGTCTCCCCATACACGAATATCAAACTAGCATAACTTCCTCCTCGTTAGGAGTTAGAAGCCCTATTTTAAATCGAAACGAGCGTCTCGACGACTACTACAACAATATCCTATAATAACAACACTTTATCAAACTTTAACCCACGAAAAATGCCTCTAAACTCACTGATGTAAAACACCTCTTTAAAAATCATACCAACACCCATTTTGACCTATTTTTATTATCATCAACACCTCAAATATGCTATACCCATCATCCCTAACAACACCTAACACCTAGATTCACTTGCATGATCAAATCTTTACAAAATCCACTACATAAATCATACATGCAATAACATAAATTAAAATATAATAATAATAACACCATCATTCAACAATAAAAATGGATCAAACCTCATGTTCATCATCAAAATATTTTGAAATAAATAAAGTTCTTGTATGTGGAAGATTTTTACACCAAAATGTTCTCCTTTTAATTTCCAACATGGGACTTTAATTAGTTTATCACGGATCATCCTAAATTTGGATGATCAAGGGGTGTTTGTTGTGGAGATGTGACAGCAAGAAAAGAGGGAGGAAGAGAGAAGAAATCTTTTGGTGGAAGTTTACATGTATGTGTTTATTTGAGGCTTTTATATGGTGGTTGAAGGTAGAAGTTGCAATATTGGCATTCTTGTGGACCAAAGAATAAATATTAGTTAAAAAGCGGGAAATGACTACCAGTTAATTTTTATAAATATTTACGAGAGTCGGGTTTCGTCTCGGGTTCATAAAAATATAAATCTCGTTTGTTAAATCGACCGTTTTAATAATTAAATGCACACAAAACGAAATAATAATGTTCCGACTCGACTTAACACGTTATGAAATAACAATTTCATAAATATCATATATCGAAATAATCGATACTAAAATATAATATTTGGGCATCCATTGGCATCGCGATCACTATTAGTACTCTTCAATCGTCATAACGATTAATTATATCCACACATAACCGGTTTCAACGTAAACCGTAAAACAATACAATATCTATCATCACATAGAATTAAAAATCAAGTACATAGTTAGGGTAAAATAATGACGTTAGGTTCGGGGTATTATATTACCACCACCTTTTAAGGAGCGACATCCCGGCGCTCGCCTCGCCTCATATGCGTATTGCGTACCACGAGAAGAACGAGGGCACTTCTTCCAAACGAAGTCGTTACGTCCCCACGTGAATCTCGATCCACGTCTTGAATTACATCGCACGTTCGTAAAGGAAAAATTACTCGTTTTCAAACACTTAACGTCTCGAATTTCATCGTACCTTAGTAATGGGAATCTTTCGCTGCTTCAAACGCTTAGCCTCTCGATTCATAGTCTCCACTGGTTCTTTTACAAAACGCAACTTGTCGTCAAGTTGTATCTCACCAAAAAGGGAAGAATATACCCTTATTCACCAAACACTTATTCAAGCTCGACACACTAAATATACACGAATCGCACGGAGTTCATCCGACGACTCCAATTTATAAACAACCGGTCCCATTCGTTGGGTTATTTCAAACGGTCTAACGTACCTTGGACTTAGCTTTTCTCTATTACCAAAACGGATTTCACCTTTCCAAGGTGATACCTTAATCATTATTATGTTACCAACTTCAGATTTCCAACGGCTCCCTGCGGTTATTGGCACAGTTCTTCTGACGGCTCCCTGCGGTTTATAAGCAATTCTTAATCCGTACGATCTTTTCGTAGTCTCTCAAATCGTCTCAGTTCCAATCATTTGTCCTTCCTCTACTTCATTCTAACAGTCTGGCGATCTAGACCATCGTCCACGATCCTCAGAAAAACAATTACTCATGAAACAAAGTCGCATGGGTCGCACAAAACTCCATCGAAAACATTCCAGAAAATTAAGACGAGATAATTAGTACCGGTCTTACAAAACCACCTTATTGCAAAATCTCTAACATGCCAACCTACTTCGTCAAAAGTGGGTTCACCGATACAGAAATCATTCGACGTATACATTATGTTATCGGACGCATTACGATCTAATTCAAACACAAAAGACAACACCAGTGACTTAAAATCAAGTCACGACATGTTTGCCAAGAGCCAAACCATGCAAAATAAGTAAATTCAATCGGGTTAACTCATGCTTGCTAAATAGCCAAGCCATGATAAATAAGATCACTTGACAAGACCTTCGGGTAAGTCCAGTCAATTTGAAAACTGCAAGTAAAAGGACATCCACTGGCCGGATAGCCATGGACGCATATCAAAGGAAATAACAAGAAAATATTTCGTCATCAGAGGGTGCTCTCACACGGATCCATACCCGAAATATAATACAAAGACACCATCTCACTTTTGCCCATGCGCATTCAAAGTCTCAATAAGCATCGTCATTGAAAGTCAAAAAAATATTACATGGCACACGTTCTCCGTGATCAGACGTCATTAGACAATGCCGCCTCAAGTTCTCACAACTTACGATCACTCAACTAGATCACATGCCACATAAGTACCTAAAAGCAAATGTCAAACATAAACATCAAATACTTAGAACTCCACCGTTGATCATCGAGAAAACCTTGAACGAACCCTTGATAATACCACTCGAACTCCAAAGTCTTTCCACTTGCGGTGTAGGCTATAACATACTCCTCGAAGTAATAAAGAACTTATTAACTCCAGTCATTAAGAAATTCGGTCCATTGGCGAATATTCACAACATATCGGGTGTACCATTATCTTTTGCTCTAAGGTTCAACATGCAAAAGTGTCCCACTAACTTCTACTTCAGCATTCATCATGCAAAGGCGTTCCAATAATTTCTACTTCAGCATTCATCATACAAAGGCATCCCAATAACTTCTACTTCATCATTCGTCATACAAAGGCGTCCCAATAATTTCTACTTCAGCATTCATCAAGCGAAGGCATTCCAATAGTTTCTACTTCAGTGCTCAAGGCGATGCATCATATTCCTCGTTTAGTTCATCATACTAGCCCCCAAGAGTTTCATCATCAAGAAAAGTCTTCGGTGACCCTTCGATAGTAGCAAGTAAAACTACAAGAGCTTCATACCCATGATAAGTTGCCGTTGATAACTTGATCCTCAGTCAATCCGCAAATACACGCATAAATCCTGATGACACTTAAACAAGTCGCCTATTCTCGGAACGGTCAACGGTTCTAAACGATTAGTTTATAAAACTCGTGACCATCAAGACACATTAGAAATGGTCCATTAAAACAAATCATCACTCGAGATAAGTCCAACGAGTTACTCGTACATAAATGATAATCAACGATCATCATAATGATGACGGTACTGAACGATTCATATCAACGAAACACGATTCAAAGGTAGATGTACGCACACCAAACATCTACAAATCGAGCCAGACATACTTGGGTCCACTCATTTATAACTCCTTGTCTACATCAAAAGGCGTCCCCTTTCATGTATACAAGAATTTATAAATTTACGGTTCGGGAACTTATAACTTTCTCGTTCAAATGAAAAGGCGTCCCAATCCATTTCAACGAGACGATTATAAATTATCCTACTAAAGTATTACTACCTCTCAACACGGTGTCAAATCCAAATTACATACCTAGTAAATACAAGGTGTTATTAAACTTACTTCATGATTTCCGTATTCAAACGTCCCATTCCATCTAAATAAGGAAAACACAAACAATCTAGGGTCCAGTAGTTTAAAACATTCTTATTCAAATGTCCCAATCCATTTAAATAAGACAATCTTAAACAACTCATAGTTGGGCGAGTTAAAATCTCTATATCTAAATGTCCCATTCCATTTAGATACAAGGCATTAAGTCACTCAACCGAATGACTACTACGAGCATATCTTTGTTGTACCCAAACTATATATATTTGATTAGGATATATATATCTTAAGCCCAACACTGGCATCCTCATTTTCGCCAATAAACATAGTCATATAAAATTAAATCACACGTCGTATTACATAGAAGATATCGCCTCGGATAAATGATTCTTCAAAATCATAAGAAGTATTCGGGACACGAATATCACATCAGTTAACTACGTTCGAAAGGAGATGTCCTAAAATCGCACATCACGGGGCGATGATAACAATCTAACTTAAGCAATTCGATATGCGATAGCTTACGAAACAATATATACATACTCAAGGTATCAAACTAGTTTCATACTCGTATTCAAATAATACATAATTATCAAGATCGGTGTTTTGTGGTGAGGCCAAATCGAATACAAAACCATACTATGAAATGTACTACAACCATTCAAGGACCATTGCTTCGCGCACAATGCCTTCAAATACCATAGTATATTCATAAATATACATACTACCATTCTTATATACAAATAGGTTCACATAATCACAATCAATCATAAAGTAATGCAAGAATATCCTTATCGGAGCCATGCGGAGTAGTTGCGTGCTTAAACCTTTTTAGAAAACACCAAACTTATAGTTTAGGTTTTTCAAAGTCGATCTAGTTCTCTATAACTTGTGGCTCTGATTACCATTTTGTAACACCCCCAAATTACCACGCAGCGGAATACCACAATGTGGCACTACTAATAGCACATCGCACACAATCATAGACAACGACCTCAAAAGAGACGTTAAAATAATATACAATCTTGTCTAAAAAGTTTCCCATCCCAATATATATATATATATATATATAATTAGAGTGGCGTTGGTCCAAAAAACCGTTACCGATACATCACATTCATCAAGGACTTAAAAGTCATTTATTTAGTTCAATGGATGAAAAAATAAAGTAAACTTTAGACAAGTAAGCACCAACTCCCTCCTCGCGTGCTTCGCTGCTATCCATCTTGATTACCTGAAATACATGCTTAAATCATCAACACAACGGTTGAGCAAGTCTATAGGTTTTGCAAATCATCAGTTGACCACAAGTAGAAAACCAATCATGATTGTTAATCAACAATTAGGGCGTCTCGTATAAATAGCAAACGCTATGTGATTATATTAAGCTCATAACACCGACCCCTTAACTTAGTCACCCACGCCTAAAGCCGGCATGACTATATGAGCTCCAGTGCCCCTACTAGGGTATCAATTGCAAGTATACCACATTCTTATTCTCATAAATTATCCTTCGTAGAGGTTACTCAGCGTAAAGCCCTGGTCTCAGATAGGGTCGTCAGCCCAATAGTACTATCATTTGAATAAGCGGCTATTCCTAACTCATAACATCAAGTCAGAACATAGTTAACGGCTCATGAAATTAGGGACTTTTGCAATTTAGGTACTTATACAATCACGACAATCATTCAACAACATCCGGGTCCAAAAAATCAATCACGACTTGTGTTCCTTTTCATTTCAAATAGCTTGTATCCCCCTCGCGGGTTAAAATCATTTACAACATAATAAAAAGCGAGGCTATAGACTCACCTTAGATAATACACGAAGCTAGTAGTAGTAGTGATCGTCGAAGTGAAGATGCCTCCCAAATATACACATCAAAAGCCGCCACCTAACAAATAAGGTGCGTACTTAGCAACATACTTAATATAATAAAATCAACAACTCAAAATAGTATGTACATAGACATGACCAACCAATGCAAGTGATTCTCTTCTAAACCCTACAACACATACTAGCTTTCCAAAACTAGTACCTTCGATGTTGATCCATCTCAAGATGCCAAATCAACACGGTTCAAGGACCCAACACGGGTCTCCAATCTTAGAGTATACACTCACACATAAGACTTATATCCTTTTAGAAATTTGAGAAGCTAATAGTTTAGCCTCTCGCCTCAAACTATGATGCGAGGTTAAGTACCTCCCAAATAGTACTCAGCCGGTACTTACAAAAAGTACACGCTG
>JANFOE010001831.1:162500-197500 GCA_025667525.1 Glebionis coronaria
CCCATTTGATCAAAAATTTAACCACAAACATTTGTTATAATTAACATATGTTAATCTCCATTCAAAGAGATGAAGATTGGTGCAAATTTTAACATCTAAAAAGGAGTTTCTATGGAGTCTTGGGGCTGATTTTCCACAAGGAGTTCTTGAAGAATGGTGGTCTTGAAGATGATATTGGTTTATCACAAGTTGTGTGATCAAAATCCATGTCTTGATCATAACCTACATCATCATGGTGGTATAAAGATTGTTCTCCTCATACTCTTGTTATTTTGATTATGTAATCGTGTATTTTCTTTCCTATTGTATATGTATATGATGATTATATGATGATAAAAATATTGTGTGGGGATTTGGTGTTGATAATCATGGGTAAAAAGATGAAAAACTATATGTAAAAAGGTTAAAATCATGCTTAAAATGATAGCTGTATAAAACAGTAAAGAACCATGTGATGAACTGATAAAATGGCATAGATTAATAGATATACAGTAAGTAATATGTCTTGTACACATGTGAGAGTTGGCCATGCAATGGAATCATTATAATGAGTGAGATATGACTAAAACAAGTTTAGAGTACCAATCTGAATAGTCAGTTTTGGACGGACTGTTAAGGATAATTAGAGTAGGATTGAGCAGTAGCTAAAACTAAGTTAATTGTAGCACATATCATGTAGTTTATGGTGTCCAAAAATGAGCTTCTATATCCTTGTATAACTCAAGATATGGTAAAAATGGTGAAAGTGAAAGTAAAAATCAGATTTTGGGAAATTAAAGTATAATAGTATTATATAAGCACTCAAATAAAAATAGTATAAAATGTGAATTAAAACCTACTAACTTATGTAATACATTTATATAAATATTTATAAGGATAAATAAATGGATATTTTATAAAAATGATAGTATGATAAGTTTTATAAGTTATAAAACTACAAACATGATTTTTACGACTTTTTCGGCTATTACCGTAAAATTAACGTTTTTGTTAAATAAAACTTAGACGGTTGGACCCGTATAATGTAAACTTTTATAAACTCATATACTGATATATAAACATATATAACAAGTAAAAACCGATAAAACCCGAACTATATAACATACGGACATTAACGGGCTAAGTTAACGTTATTGGACTAATAATACAACAAAATGGGCTAAAACACTTATAAACTTATTTATTGGGCTTAACCCATTTAGGCCCAATATTTAAATTGTAAATAATGATAATACAAGTATGAAATAGATTAATACAAGCTAATGAACTTATAATAGGTTTATTGGACCTAAAACACGTAAATAGGCAAAACTAGTAAACTAGTAAGAAGTTACCAATACATAAACACTAAAATGAGTAAAAGAGAATATGTAAACCCACTTGATCATCATATATATAAAATCATCATATGTATACATAATTGTTATTTTTATAAAGTCATTGGACAAGAGTCTAAGACAAGTATTATTTGTCTAGGTTTCCGTGATTGAAGCACGTACCGTACATCCGAATTGCCGATAACCCGCTTTCCCACATCAACGTGAGTTCATAGCCTCGCACTCTTTTAAATGTTTTTATGAAATGTTTTATAAACCCGAGAGGGAGATAACATGTTAGTTTTTATGAAATAGGACATCATTTGTCCCGATTGTCTGTTTATTAATTTGGACCTGAATGATTGTATGACCCGATGAATGATTAAATGACCCGATAGATGAAATGAAATGGATTATTAAAGTTAGGTTATGTCACTAAAAGTCCCATTAGCATGAATTGTGAACTACCGGGATTTGGTAGACGCTTATGCATATAATAGTACTATTTGGGGACGATCACCCCAGTTCGCGCCTTGACGGTTGATCCCCGTCGTACCACATTGATTGGTAAGCGAATTTATGTATGAGAAGATTTCTATAGCGTGACCTTTGTGACGAAACGCTAATTTAGATGGGCAAATTGAGTTTCGGGCTAGCTACCCGTTGTTTGTTTTAGTAAGGTAACAATGTCATGCGGCTTATAATAATCCAATTAACGAAATACTGCTATACGCACCGAATTACGATATATTGCCTGACTAGCAATATGGGGTCTTACTATTGATATTATGTTCGTGTTTTGTTTTTTCATAACCATATTCATATAATGGTTTTTATTTAACTTATTACAACGTTATAAAACGTATTGTATGATGTTTTGACGACATTGGCTCGTATAATGATTTTGAAGGCGAAAGCCTATATTATGATTTTGATAAGGAATTGTATAAAATGACTTTGGCTATTTTATGGCCTATTAAAATGAATTGTACAAAATGATTTTCGGTAATATTTTTATACCGATGTTATATTGATGGTTTATTAAACTCTATGAATTCACTCGGCGTTATCGCTGACCTTTTCTTTTAACATGTTTTATCTCAGGTACTTGAAGGTAATTCTCGGGAAGACAAAAAGAATTCATGGCCCGCACTTAATTAATAATTTCCATTCAAATGCTTTGTAAAACTTGTATGAAATACAATGACTTGGGACCTATGTAAATCTGATATTTATGAATGGAAATGCTTTATTAATAAACGACGCGATTTTTAAGCGTTGTCTATGATATGAGTAATATGCTATCCCGTAACACCAACAAGTCTTCCGCTGTATTGAGTTGTATAAATTTGGGGGTGTTACAGTTTGGTACCATAGCTCTCGTTATAGAGAACGAAAGATTTTTAAAACCAAGGTTTTGAATAAAACATTTCAAAATCTTTTAACTATAAACATTTTTCTAAAAATGTCTAAAAATCTTTTGACTATAACGGTGCCGAAGAATTCCCGAGTTACCGACAAGGCCAGACTGAGAAGTGTTATTTTAATATATATATATATATAACTTGGATTATATATATATATATATATATATATATATATATATATATATATATATATATATATATATATATATATATATATATATATATATATATATATATATATATATATATATATATATATATATATATATATATATATATATATATATATATATATATATATATATATATATATATATATATATATATATATATATGATGTAATTTTATTACATGATTGTTTGATGATTATTTTGATATTTATACGAGGTATTTATACGACGTAGATTGTCACAAGAAACCCTAAATCCCCTAGTAAATTAATCGACGCTATTCTCGTAGGAATTCTAGCTATCCTAGATCTAAACCAAGTTGTGGATATTTATGATCCCAACAAATGATTTATATTCGTAGAAACATTAATATTAGTTGATTGTGATATTGAAGAAGAATTGGCGAGATTAAATCTGATATCGATGTCATGACGATCTTTTCTTATAGAGTGGAGTTTGACAAAACGTTACCACCTAGAAAGATGTCATCTGATTCGTTGTCACCCAATTCTTAAATTTGAAATCGAAAGGGTGAATGTTGCCCTTGAGGCTGTCATTGGAATCATTACCCAAAAGCCTCATGCCACTAGTACCTTTCCGAGAAGTCTAGTTGAATGATCAAGTCATTTCATACTAGTGACTTATTTGATAACTATTGATGAAGGAGCTATAGGATTGGAAATTAAGTGTTGATCATATCGAGCTTTTATTGCCCTTTTAAGGTTTATGAATAAGGATGAAAGTATTGGAAAATAAGGTAGGATATCGAATTGAGTTTAAGTTGGTTGAAACTTGAATGAAGTAAAATTTAACCCGTATGGAATATGAGATTATTAAGAGGAAGTCATTAAGTCCTGTGATTGAATTATAAGGTTTTAATTGATTGTTGATTCGTTTTAAGGGTTGTTCCTAGGCCATTGTCCAATGACGAGGATGCCCAGTGTCCAATAAATAAATTGAAGAAATCTTCTTTTGAATAGGGACCGATGGATCTTTCGGGACAGGTGGAACCCCCATGACTCTTGTAGATTAGTATTCATTGTGGTATCTTTTAAAAATAATCCCTAACTTAACTGAGATATCAGTTGGCAGGATGAGTTCTTGGAATTGTATGACATAGTGACACGTAATGTGTTACGGTACAATTTGACTTGTTTGTGATTAATGAAAAGACTACCTTTGATTGCTAAATCCTACATGTACCGATGATATCTATCTTTTCTTGCTTCTTCCTAATGCTCGCATTAGTGATGCAACCGTTGAACAAGTACTCATCTCTAATTGAGTTACGTTGTGGATTATTCTTTTTGAGTGCCATCGAGGTGATGAACCTTATGATTAATTGGCTAATCTCATTTCCTATCATATCGTAGTTAGTTCTTGGTGAACAACTCCTCATCATTCTTTTGCAGATCACTCATTGTTTTTATAAGATACGATAGTATCCCTTGGGAAAAATTGAATTTTCATCACCATATGAATTATTTAAAGTGAGACTTATAAATAATCGTTATCAAAATGAAGTTGTTTATAAAACACCTTGGAAAACTTAATTGTTTTCCTAACAAAGAAAATCTTTGTAAATTTATTTTTGATTCTTATTTAAGAATTAAGCATGAAAATGTTTTTATTATAAACATGATGATAAAATTTTGACGAACTGAGTATTGCATCGTTAATCTTGAAATTGTATATAGTTGCGCGCCTACATACAATTTGGAATGGACCATGCAAGGCTGATTAGTAGTCACCATAAAACTGATTAATAAACACTAAATTTTCTTTGTAGATTGTGAAAGATTAAATTTTATGAGATCTGCAAGAAGTGAAAAATAGGGACATAGTGTTAGGGACACCTACATATATGCCTGTAGCATCTTTTATTCTGAGTCGAATTTACTCATCTGTGGAATTTGTCTTATTTGACAATTCTTTCTTGTCCAATTCTCCCGTAGTGAGATTCTTAGGAAAAGTATCTGATTACCGAGTGTTGATACCCGATTGGATGTATCGACGTTCCTATCATTTCTTTTGATTAGATTTCATATTTGAATGACCTGGGTAACGATCCGAGGAGCTTTCGAATGCGTACTCAAATTATGAAAACATGGGATATATTCATATTCGTTAAATGTTTTCGTCTGTATTTGATTTGAAATTCTCTCGCATAGATTATGCGTTGACCTTACTCTTTTAATAGTAGTTGTGTCTCCATATATCCCTGAATTTGTGAAGGATTATGAGTTATTATTTGTCTTTTGAGAAGTTCACATCTTATCGACGACAATGAAACTGGAAAGTTGATAGTGCCAGTAGAATGGATTGATTGATTATGACATGACGACATTGTCTTAATTGATGGGAACTCGAATTGAATTCCCCTAAATGATAAGATGTTGATTATCAAAAATTGATCTAAAAATTCTTGATGGATGACCATATCCTGCATTTAGACTTGAAGTTATACCGTGAATGGTTGTGAATTAGTTATAAATATTATAATCTAGAAAGAACCTAAAATGAATTTTCTAAAAGATATTTATGTTATCTGAAACTTTAGGAGGTATTTGTTGATGAATTACCTAGACTTTCGCCATTAAGGCAAGTTGAATTTGGTATTGATTATATTCTCGGTGCTGCACCTGTGGCGTGTGCACTGTACGTCAGCACCATCTGAATTAAAGGAATTACCATACAACTGAGAGAGTTGTCGGAGAAAGATTTTATTCTACCGAGCTCGTCATCATGAAGAGTTGTGGTGTTATCATTCCTTATATTTATAGATTACTGTGAACTGAGTAAATTGACAATCGAAAACGATATCCATGAATCGAAATGAAAGATTTGTTCGATCATTTACAAGGTTCTAGCGTATGTTCTAAAGATTTGATCCATGGCATGGTTATCATCAACTTCGCATCTGCGAAAAAGATTATGTATTCCAATCACTACATCCGGTACTTGTAATGAACATTATGAGTTTCACGTGATGTCGTTTGGATTGACTATTACACATGTAGCATTCATAAATTTGGTGAATCACGTGTGTAGGCTGTAATTTGATAAATTCATGCTCGTGATCATTAAGGACCATTTGTTTGTTTATAAGAATAAGAAGAAGTTAATAATTAATTATAGATTGCCCTGAATTGGCCGAACAATGAAAACATGTACCTTGAATTTTTAACATGTGATTTAAGGCTTGATCCTTTACGTAAAATGACCGTTTGATTAATGATGGTAAGATATATATATATATATATATTGACTTTAAAAATTATAGCCATTTAAGACTTTGAGTTTTACCAAAAAGAAAGTGGAAATATGTTTTGACAAATAATTTATTAAGGAATTTTTAAGGGATTATTCCCTTATACACAAATCATTTAACTAAACTCCTGTTTAGGGGTAAATATTTGTGTATACCTCAAGACAACCTAAGAGGGATTGACGAAACCGTTAAACCATGACTTAAAATTTGAAACGAAGATTTTTGCTTTTCATCTAAGAAAATTTTTACCAAAGAATAAACAAAGGTTTTTCGAACATTTACGGATCTTACTAATTATTTCCGATAAATCAACAAAATTGTGTTAATTAAATTCAAATTTATTTGAACATCTTTATATAATTGGACAAACTGAGAAAATTTAAAAACTATTTGTGTTTACGTTTCATAAAAATTAAATATTTATTTAATTAGTTGTAATAATTATCGACACTTTAAACGTCGAATTGAGTAAAACGGATAAAAATGATAGTTGAGACGAAATTAAAACTTAGAAAATATGAAGAAAGAATATCTGAGTGAATTATGGACATGATAATTATTTCATCAGGGAAGGTGAATGTAGATACTTACACATAATATAGAAAGGATAAAGAATCAATTAGGATGTGTTCCTTAGTAATGATGGTACAAAATAAATTGCCGAACGATATAAAAATAAACAATGTTTGTAAAAAGGATAATATAGATAATAAAAAGGGGTTCGCGGCAAATATGAACCATTAGAATTGAGAAGCCGATGGCGTTAAATGTTTTAAAGGCCACTTGTGGTTGCCTAAATATGGAGATTTTGAGATATAGTTATGTTGGAATCTTGTAAGTATAAGTATTCTATTCCTGTCATTTCTGATTAAATGTATCATTATCAGAAGAAATTGAACTAATGGCAAATTTTGAAGGCAAAGACCGCCTCATACATTAGTAAACGTCTAGCTATTGCAAAGGTCATCATCTGAATTTGATTCGATTTGGGTCATCGTCGACAGACTGACCAAATCTGCTAATATCATTCCTGTTAATGATAAATTCTTGATGAAGAAATTGACTCTTTTGTATTTAAAGGAGTTGTGTAAACATAGTGTGCCTGTATCGATCATCTCTATCAAGATCCTCGCTTCGCATTGAATTTCTAGAGATTTGCTCAGAAGTCATTAAGAACGAATCTTGATGAGAGTACTGTGTACCACCCAAATCAAAGGGACGAGGTAAAGTAACGATACAAAATACTATAAGTGTTGTTCTATGTTTGAATGATTGACCTTTGGTAATAAACTATAAAATCGTTTTCCTTTGGAGAGGTTATCATTGATAATTATCGTGTTAGGATCGAGATCTAATCTTGTTAAGATTTATATATTAGAGCATCTGTAAGCAGGAGTTGGGATGAAGACACCCGACATACACCCATTGTGAGTTGTACATGTCTTTTAGGTTTAAGGTTTCCTATGATGGCGAACCTAACCTTACAGAATACTCGACCCGCGAGACCTGAAATGATTGTTGAAATTAGGATCTGATTATTGACTGCCGGTAGTGGGCAGGAGGTTATGTGAATATGAAATGTAGATCTTGAAGTGCCAAACGGGTAGCGAAGTTATGCCAAAAATTTTAACCATGGAAAAATGAATTGATGATCTGGAAGATCATGGGATATAAGTCCCCTTTATATGGGACCATTGAGATGATGTAAAAGATTGGTTTGAAAGGCATATAACCTGGATCTACCCTAGGACTTCAAGAGCTGCGTGAATTATGTTTCGTAAATCGAGCTTGATAAATGTATATCAAGTGAAAATCTGATTGTTTCTTAGCAAAGTTTAGATCGGCGAAAAGTTGCATTCATCGAAAACCCGTGAACATCATGGATAGAGAAAGTAAGTCAACAATAAGCCTGATCTTATTCCCGTAGTTATGTTTGATGAAACTCGCGTATTGTAATGGATTACACTTGTGAGAAAAGACCAAATGTGGAGGAAATACCAACATGGCTTTAACTCTATAAGAAGCGAGTAGTAAGATGATCTTTGAGGACAAAGATCCTGTTTAGGGGTAAATGCTGTGACAATCCGTCAATTTATGGTTGATATTTTATTCTCAATAATTATTTGAAAACATTATTATAATGTTATAATATGAACTCACTTATTTTTGGGAAGAAATTTAGATTTACGTCTTGAAGTAGCATCAACTACGTCTAAACCGGAGGATTCTACGTTACGTGCTTACGTTTACATACACCGTTTTGGTGACAGTCCGACATTTCAGGAAATAAATTTATCCGTGAATATTATTTTGGGATTTTAAATTTGTGTTGGTTCATAAACTCACAAATTTACGAGAAGAGATTAGGACTTATGATTTTATTTTAACGTCCTTTACGACTAAACCGGAAACCTTAGGATTACGTATTTACGTTTCGAACTCCGTTTTTGATGAGACAATTTATATTAGATTCGTTTTGTGACGTTGATTAATAATTTATAAAAACGTTTTTCGTAAAACGACCCGAGGGCACGCAAATCGAGGAAAATAGAATCGAGGAGTACCCGTAAATAATTGGGGATGAGACAAAAACAAGTTTTGCCCCACCCCCTACACATGGGACGGCTACAAAACTACACCTCAACAAGTTGGTGTCAAGTTGTAAGCTAAGTTGCTTAACACATGTCCTAAGCTTACAAAGTAAGCTAAACTTACCACAAAACTAGCAACTAAACCATTCCTTCCATTATTCAACATGCAAAACAACTTTCTCTCCCTTTCCTTCTCTCTTTGTGACGTCCACTCTCTCCCACAAGCACCCCATTTGATCAAAAATTTAACCACAAACATTTGTTATAATTAACATATGTTAATCTCCATTCAAAGAGATGAAGATTGGTGCAAGTTTTAACATCTAAAAAGGAGTTTCTATGGAGTCTTGGGGCTGATTTTCCACAAGGAGTTCTTGAAGAATGGTGGTCTTAAAGATGATATTGGTTTATCACAAGTTGTGTGATCAAAATCCATGTCTTGATCATAACCTACATCATCATGCTGGTATAAAGATTGTTCTCCTCATCCTCTTGTTATTTTGATTATGTAATCATGTATTTTCTTTCCTATTGTATATGTATATGATGATTATATGATGATAAAAATATTGTGTGGGGATTTGGTGTTGATAATCATGGGTAAAAAGATGAAAAACTATATGTAAAAAGGTTAAAATCATGCTTAAAATGATGGCTGTATAAAACAGTAAAGAACCATGTGATGAACTGATAAAATGGCATAGATTAATGGATATACAGTAAGTAATATGTCTTGTACACATGTGAGAGTTGGCCATGCAATGGAATCATTATAATGAGTGAGATATGACTAAAACAAGTTTAGAGTACCAATCTGAATAGTCAGTTTTGGACGGACTGTTAAGGATATTTAGACTTGAATTGAGCAGTAGCTAAAACTAAGTTAATTGTAGCACATATCATGTAGTTTATGGTGTCCAAAAATGAGCTTCTATCTCCTTGTAGAACTCAAGATATGGTAAAAATGGTGAAAGTGAAACTAAAAATCAGATTTTGGGAAATTAAAGTATAATAGTATTATATAAGCACTCAAATAAAAATAGTATAAAATGTGAATTAAAACCCACTAACTTATATAATACATTTATATAAATATGTATAAGGATAAATAAATGGATATTTTATAAAAATGATAGTTTGATAAGTTTTATAAGTTATAAAACTATAAATATGATTTTTACGACTTTTTCGGCTATTACCGTAAAATTAAAGTTTTTGTTAAATAAAACTTAGACGGTTGGACCCGTCTAATGTAAACTTTTATAAACTCATATACTGATATATAAACATATATAACAAGTAAAAACCGATAAACCCCGAACTATATAACATATGGACATTAACGGGCTAAGTTAACGTTATTGGAGTAATAATACTACAAAATGGGCTAAAACACTTATAAACTTATTTATTGGGCTTAACCCATTTAGGCCCAACATGTAAAGTGTAAATACTGATAATACAAGTATGAAATGGATTAATACAAGCTAATGAACTTATAATAGGCTTATTGGACATAAAACACGTAAATAGGCAAAACTAGTAAACTAGTAAGAAGTTACCAATACATAAACACTAAAATAAGTAAAAGAGAATATGTAAACCCACTTGATCATCATATATATAAAATCATCATATGTATACATAATTGTTATTTTTATAAAATCATTGGACAAGAGTCTAAGACAAGTATTATTTGTCTAGGTTTCCGTGATTGAAGCACGTACCGTACATCCGAATTGCCGATAACCCACTTTCCCACATCAACGTGAGTTCATAGCCTCGCACTCTTTTAAATGTTTTTTATGAAATGTTTTATAAACCCGCGAGAGAGATAACATGTTAGTTTTTATGAAATAGGACATCATTTGTCCCGATTGTCTGTTTATTAATTTGGACCCGAATGATTGTATGACCCGATGAATGATTAAATGACCCGATAGATGAAATGAAATGGATTATTAAAGTTAGGTTATGTCACTAAAAGTCCCATTAGCATGAATTGTGAACTACCGGGATTTGGTAGACGCTTATGCATATAATAGTACTATTTGGGGACGATCACCCCAGTTCGTGCCTTGACGGTTGACCCCGTCGTACCACATTGATTGGTAAGCGAATTTATGTATGAGAAGATTTCCATAGCGTGACCTTTGTGACGAAACGCTAATTTAGATGGGCAAATTGAGTTTCGGGCTAGCTACCCGTTGTTTGTTTTAGTAAGGTAACAATGTCATGCGGCTTATAATAATCCAATTAACAAAATACTGCTATACGCACCGAATTACGATATATTGCCTGACTAGCAATATGGGGTCTTACTATTGATATTATGTTCGTGTTTTGGTTTTTCATAACCATATTCATATAACGGTTTTTATTTAACTTATTACAACGTTATAAAACGTATTGTATGATGTTTTTATGACATTGGCTCGTATAATGATTTTGAAGGCGAAAGCCTAATTATGATTTTGATAAGGAATTGTATAAAATGATTTTGGCTATTTTATGGCCTATTAAAATGAATTGTACAAAATGATTTTCAGTAATAATTTTATACCGATGTTATATTGACGGTTTATTAAACTCTATGTATTCACTCGGCGTTATCGCTGACCTTTTCTTTTAACATGTTTTATCTCAGGTACTTGAAGGTAATTCTCGGGAAGACAACAAGAATTCATGGCCCGCACTTAATTAATAATTTCCATTTAAATTCTTTGTAAAACTTGTATGAAATACAATGACTTGGGACCTATGTAAATCTGATATTTTTGAATGGAAATGCTTTATTAATAAACGACGCGATTTTTAAGTGTTGTCTATGATGTGAGTAATGTGCTATCCCGTAACACCAACGAGTCTTCCGCTGTATTGAGTTGTATAAATTTGGGGGTGTTACAGTTTGTTCATGAACATTCACTTTTCCGTAATCGTTTGTTCATGAACATTTATATTCTAGATGAATTGTAGGTGGAACGAAAAATGGACAGGATTCGTGTTGCTAGAAATTTGCTTCTGCGTTGAGACAGACAAAGGTAAAACATATACAAAAGAAGAAATTTACAACCGTTGATATACTAAAATTAATCAAGATTATTATTGAACGGAAGCTGAGGTATTCTTCTTTTTACTTATTTTGACTAAAATTGGTTACGGTTATCTTTTTTTGTTCAATAGTTCAACCTGCCAGTGTATAAGATAGGTGCCAATCATGATTTCCAGTTCCTTTTGACCTGATTACTTCTAATGTAGCTACTCACATCTCAAATCAATTGATGGGAACTTTTCGGTATGCCTTTTTTTTATTTTTCGGCTGGAATATTTTGTTGATTGTTGGGTTGCTCAGTGATATGTGTGGGTCGATCTAATTGAATGATGAAATTAAGTGCTTAATTCAAATCTCTATAAAGAATGAAAGTTTTTTGGTGTGATAGGTAAAATAGTGGAACTACATACAGTCCGACCTAAGTATGTATGTTATGTTTGTTTGCAGGAGTGTTATACATAGAGTCCGACCTAAGTATTCTGTAAAGTATCATACTACATAAATGATAAGATTTCAAACGGAACTATGTATGCTTAGTGAGACTTTAAATATGTACAACCAAGTCCTACAGATGAATTATCAGAAGGTCGAATAATATGAGAGATTTAGTGGAAAAAATGGATTGTGAGACAAAGTTGTGGTTTTTTCTAACTTACAACTCAGTCTATAGTTTGGTGTCATGGTTTTAATCCTTACATGTTGATTTTTTGCAAACATATAGTGTTTAGAAGAAACATGCTACCATTCTTGATTTACTATAAAAAAATTCTCAACTTAATATTTTCGAGCTAAACTGCTCAATATTTTGTCCCTAGCGTGATTCCTTAGAAGAGCCTGACATCGTTGTACTTGAAACGACTCCCAGTTAAAGAGAGTTGACATCTCTTTAGACTCTTTTGGATCTTTTTCATCCAATTGATCTGCTCCACGTGAGACAATGTTGCTTTCAAACCTACAAAACCTACAGCGAGGAGATAGATAAAAAACAACAGCTGCACCGCGGCTCACTGTCTCACATTTAGATGTTCGTAAAAGATGTTTTAAAGAGGTGGTTTAAGCTTTGGGTATCGTTCTATTTTATTTGTTATGCAACCGGTACACAAACATACAAAGTTTGAAACATTATAAAAGAGATGGTAGGATTAAACCCATTTTTATTTATAAATGGGTCGGTTCGGGTATGTTTTATCTTAACGGCTCAACTGGTATAGGACTGATAATTATGTCAACTTGTATGTATTGTTGCAGAAAATTTTGGACAAGGTAGGTGATAGTGATGACACAAGAGATAAGATGTTTATTCAGATTGATCAAGAATGTTTAGAGCATGAAATGGTTTCCCCTATAGCCTGATTTCAAAATTTAGTCTTTCCAACTACCAAGGACTACAATTACGGATTTATTCCACATCCGATGAGTCCACAATTTGTACAACTTGATATAGCTAAGCTCCAGTCAAGTGATACAATCACCAGGATTTTTTTAGCGTTTTTTGTCATTTTTATTTGACATTCCACAACTATTTTTATATTCACTTTATTATTTTGCTATTCTCTTTGTCAATGGTTTTGAAGTATCGTACCATTACTGGCTACTGTTTTAATGCATGTAGAGTGTGAGCTCTCAAGTTGCATGTACATTGGTTCCCACTTCCGCTGCAAAACTTGCGATCGCAGACCAGACCTCTATGGCAATGTCTCCACTCACGTGATGGCAGCCAAAACTGTAGACTCAGTAATGCTTGGCCTCAAGGTGAACATAAGCTTTTGGATTTATTTTTTCTTTTTTCTACACTTCCCATTTATTGTGAATTATTGTCCTCTATTAGTTGTTCTTATTTATTCTTCTCTCAAAACGTCATTTGCAGGTGTGAGTCCATTATATATTCACATAGGTGACTAAAAATGGGCATGTCCACACTGTAAAGCCAAGTTTTGGTACTGTGTGCGCTTGAAGAGGTGGTACAAGCTTACAGACGCTGGCCTGGTCACTAGATTGAGATGAACGTTTGGTAGGTAGAATTAGTGAAACACATATTGGTTGAAATCTATAGTCACGATTTGGTGCCTTTGTAATTGTGATCGTGATTAGACAATGGGGGGTAGAAATGATTTTTAAAAGTCAGTCACTATTTTTACTATTCACAAATGTAAACTACTAGATGGTTTTCGTTACAGATTAATTATTACTTCATTAATGTTTGCAGGTACTTGGTTCCTGCTAATCTTCAGTTGGATAGTTTGTTTTCATGGTCAGAAAGTGAATCATGCTCACTGTCGTAAAGGCTATCTTTATCTTTTTTAAAAGAATATCTTCCCAACTACTACTGGTTACTACAAATTATAAGGCTACACTGTTATCATCTTGAGGGGTATGTCAATTATCCGATGGACACAAAACAAAAGTTGCCCAATTTTGAGCAGTACGTCAATTCCATGAGGATTAACTGGATGTCGTATTATGCGTAGCTGCAACTCCAATTTTGAGCCAAACTAGAGGCATATAACTAGATAGTTGACTTATAAGAACTGCGTTCTACTTATCCGGTAACTAATAGCGTTATTCATGGCCACTAGCTGGTTGAGGGGAGATGCCTTAATATTATTTGCCCCTTCAACTGTTGTGTTTGAAGCTTAGACATTGGGGACATGTGCAAGCTATAAAATATAGTTAAGTAGTGATGAGAATATTTTGAAAAGAAAAATGACTTTATTAGAGCATTGATTTGGCTTTATAGGAAAAATACATCATGAATCTGGATAAAATTATTGGTACGTGTTTGATTGGATATGCAGACTACATAATATAGACTATAGACCCTAAACGGTGTACTTAAATGCTTAAGTTTATCCGAAATTTAGTAAATATCTGTAATGTGCGAGAAACTCAAACAGGAACTGCTCAATACACTAATTCTTACGATATCCAGTCTTGGACTTGCTCAAGTCTCTTTACTCTCCTAATTAAGAAGTATCATGAGGTATATTCCTACTATGACAATATTTAAAAATTGTTTATTAGTGGCTTGATGAATTATTTACATTTAAATTTGGCTCTATATTCAAAACCACTCATGGTAAGATTTTTTGAGTTAGTTATTTGGATTTGCAGGTTGGGTGATTAAGTAAGACTTCCAGTTAAGTTCACTATGCTTAACTGCATCTGGTGTTGGAGGTAGATATTGGACAAGTAATACTATCTTTACAAGTACTTGATGCTCCTTTTCTATTACATGTTAATAATAGATAGTCCAAAAAGAACATAAGGAATTGCGCTTAATTTAGTTTATCTTTACTCTCTTAAATAATTTTTTTCCTTTTATTACATTGGTTAGGTGTGGGCATCTGACCATGTTTGAGCACCCTTCCGAGCACCTGGATTGTGGCCCAGGCCAAACAAACATGACTTGTGTATGGTTTTTAGATTGCATTTTGTATGCTAATGTAAGAATCTCGCATCTCTTTGCTATAACTTAATTTTAACTTGTAACTGATAATTGTCCAACTTTAAGCTTGCGAGATTTACAAGTGTATTTACTGGAGTTGAGGTCACACGTGCAGGAGTGTTGGCATTGGCCTAGAAAGTTAATCAAAAAGTCAACTTTAGTTAAAAGGACAAACTTTTATTTCTTTAAAGTTCATAACTTTTTATTATATTTCTGTTGTTTGGTTCAGTCCAAGATGCAGACATCACAGTAACACCACAAGAACTTTAAATTATGTGAACTTTGAATGTTTATTCTACTTTTGTAATGTTTAACACAATTTCTTTCAGCAAGTATATGTTTGTAGGGTAGGGTTGGTTCTCACCCAAAAGGAGAGCGTGCATTAGATTTCAATTTAAATCATAATGTTCACGTTTGTATTTTAGTTTTTGGATTTGTAATATAATCTGTTTTTTTGCTACGATTTTTGTAGCTAATCAGAAAAGGGTTCCAGATATTGCGAGTGTGTTCATTTAATTTTTGCTATATGCAGCATGCTGCAACTCGTAGCATCCACAAGCCGACTTGAGGAAGAGGAAACTTGCAATGGACCTGAGTGTTGAGTATTCCTTATATATCTCGCAGTTGTTATGCGAGATGCACAACCACTTCTTAGTGGCCCTGCTACCAATTCTCTCTCGGTACTTGCTATCTTTTCACCCAATTTTCCAATTCCCGTTTGTTTGTGTTTTTGTTACAGCATTAGTTTAAGTTTTTCAAAGAAGTGCTTAGTAGGTTGTATACAACAAAAGTATACTTCGCTTCACTTTTGAACTGTTTGAATAGAACTATTTAGCTATTTTTTTCTTACCCATTTTACCTGGTAGAGCTGGAACGTAATTTGAATAAAACCACTTGATGATTTACCACCTCTAAGTCATCAACTGACCACTCTTTGAGCTTCATCTCAGAAAGTAGAAGAGCTAGACTTTGTGAGATTCATCTCACTTTCTATCTTCTAATTTTTAATTTCACGAACAGGATGCCTTAACTCATCCACTGGCTATGATCAGAAGACACAACGAGAACCAGAGAATGCAATAAAGGAATGGAGCTCTATCTCACATTATCTTAGTCTCCCAGTTGCTGCAGTTCTATGCTGCTACTTATTTTGACAATGAGCTCACGGGTCAGCCAAGGTTATACATATGCTTCCATTCATTTAAATTTATAAACAGATTGTAGTATTGTTATACACCCTTCTGATAGGATTATGTCTATCTTTCAGGGTTAATCCCTACATGTTGATTATACTATTGGCTATGGTACAAGTGCTAACAGGTCTTCATCTTGTCATCATACATTTGTTCGGATAGTCGTTGGTTCATGGATTGTTAGTCATCACCCTTTATCTGAGTATAATGTATAGTGCCACCAAAGCTGCAAAACAAAGTTCCAAAGTCCCAATCAATCTTCTGTGTTGTTAATTCGTATGTCATTAAACAGATTAGATTTAAATACAACTATATTTTCTATTGCATATTTGCAAGAGCTACCAAACCTGATCAATCCGCATTTAAACAAAAATAAAAAACTTTAACCGGATATATGCATTAAACGCATACTTCAACTTTACGATACAAACTATTTTGCCTTTGTATCCACAGGTGTGGCTTTACAACATTGGGATGGAATTTCTTATTTATCTGATTGACAAGATATGTGACGATTCTGGTGAAGACCCTGATTGTAGCAAGTACAAAGCTATTTTTTCTATACGTGGAACATCTTTGTTAGGATGTAGTATATATATTCATAACTACAAAAGTTATTTGTTTTAGAAAAAGTTTAATTAGGAACGTTTTTATACATTAAAATGACATGAATTCAATCTGTTTTTATGGGTTAGAGATACAACCTGAATGGCCCGTTTCAAAGTATAGTAGATTGAATGTACACCTGTATGTACTGTCTCCATTGTATCTAAAAGATTTTATCATAGAAGCTAATATCTAAACTACTTGCTAAATATTTCAGATCAGTCTCTTAAACTGTATATCAGATCATTTAACTTATTTTGGTGTTGAAATGGGGTGGGATACATCAAGCAAATGCAAGATTATGAATAAATTGAACTTTCCTGCATTGCTCTAATTATGGCCCGGACAACGGCATGGAATCATGGGAATCAGATGCTTCAATTATTGAAGATCATCCATAAAAAAATAATATTGGAATAATATATGATATGTAGTACATAATTAAATACAACTATAGGAGCGGTGTCCCTTGGAGCAGGTCTCCCTTTATGTTGAATCCAACGGTAGCTGCATAATGCAATGGCAAACCGTAAATAATGACAAAACAGTAGCATAGCTTTTCGCAATTGGTATGTAATAGCAAGAAGTTGTAGTTTAGGATTACTAATTCGTGATCAGGTGGTTGTGCCACAATAGACATTCAACTCATACAAGCACACAATCACTGTTTATGTTTTAAATTACTTGAGATATAATTGTAGCTGTAGGAATTTTGTTCACTAAATTCGAATTTTATTATCCAAGGTTCCCTTATTATGTGCTACTAAACAGAGCCGTAGTGGACTGTTTATTATCACAATCGCAATTTCAAAAATATCAATGAGAAGTGTGACATATTTCTTATGCTTTCTTTTGGGCCAAATTTTTGCTTCCTGATATCTGTAAAATTTGCTTAGATGCTTGCTCTTTCAGATCCATGAGTCTTATCATTTGCGCTTCCACTACTGCAAGTGTACGAACAAGAATGGTTTTGCAATTTACTATGAAAGTAATATTAAGGGCTAATCACCTCAAAATGTATCCAACTTGACACATTTTCTTTTTTAATGTAGTCTACTTTTTTTTGTTTAACAAGCGGGTTAAACTAACGGTCCTTCATTTTTTTTATGAAAATGATAGTCCTTTATGCTAACGAATTTTTGTAATTTCAATTTAAATTTTTTTTAAAAAAAAGATAAATTTTGTTTTATTTTTTGAAATTTTTTAAAAATAATTCATTTTTATGGAAAAAAAATTAAAACAAGAAATTAAATTTCTGAAATTTTTTTCTGAAAACAAAATTATTATTTTTTTCGAAAAATTGTTTATAATTTAAAAGAATTTATTTTCCAAAAAAATGATTTAACTTTTATCTAAATTTTTTTTTCGAAAAATAATTTAAAGTTAGAAAATTTAAATTTCATTACATTCTTCATCGAAAAAAAATCTAAAATAGTTAAAAAATAATATGCGTTTTTAAGAAAAAAAATATTTGAATGAGAAATGCCAGAACCACAAACACCATTTTTTTTAAATGTGTTGCCTAGGTAATTTACCAGGATATGCCTTCCGTGTTGGGTGGGGGGCTCGGTACCAAAAAGGTACACGGACTTAAGATTGTAACACCCCCAAATTTTATACAACTCAATACAGCGGAAGACTCGTTGGTGTTACGGGATAGCACATTACTCACATCATAGACAACGCATAAAAATCGCGTCGTTTAATAATAAATCATTTCCATTCATAAACATCAAAGTTACATCGGTCCCAAGTCATTTTATTTCATACAAAGTTTTACAAAGTATTTGAATGGAAATTATAATTTAAGTGCTGGCCATGAATTCTTGTTGTCTTCCCGAGAATTACCTTCAAGTACCTGAGACAAAACATGTTAAAAGAAAAGGTCAGCGATAACGCCGAGTGAATTCATAGAGTTTGATAACATCCATCAATATAATATCTGTATAAAATTATTACTGAAAATCATTTTGTACAAATCATTTTATTAGGCCATAAAATAGCCAAAGTCATTTTATACAAATCTTTCATCAAAATCATAATATAGGCATTTGCCTTAAAAATCATTATACGAGCCAATGTCGTAAAAACAATCATACAATACGTTCTGCAACGTTGTATAGATTAAATAAAACCATTATATGAATATGGTTATAAAAAGCCTTAAAAATCATTATACGAGCCAATGTCGTAAAAAGGTCATACAATACGTCTTATGACGTTGTATAAAATCAAATAAAAACCGTTATATGAATATGGTTATGAAAACTAAAACACAAACATAATATCAATAGTATGACCCTGTATTGCTAGTCAGGCAATACATCCTAATTTCGGAGCGTCTATTAGTATTTTGTAAATTTTGGATTATTATAAGCCGCATGACATTGTTACCTTACTAAACCAACAACGGGTAGCTAACCCGATACCAATTTTGCCCATCTAAAGTAGCGTGTCGTCACAAAGGTCACGCTATGGAAATCTTCTCATACATAAATTCGCTTACCAATCAATGTGGCACGACGGGGATCAACCGTCAAGGCGCGAACTGGGGTGATCGTCCCCAAATAGTACTATTAAATGCATAAGCGTCTACCAAATTCCGGTAGTTCACAATTCATGCTAATGGGACTTTTAGTGAAATAACCTAACTTTAATAATCCATTTAATTTCATCTATCGGGTCCTTTAATCATTTATCGGGTCATACAATCGGGTCATTCAATCATTCGGGTCCAAATCAATAAACAAACAATCGGGACAAATGGTGTCCCATTTTATAAAAACTAACATGTTATCTCCCTCGCGGGTTTATAAAACATTTATAAAAACATTTAAAAGAGTGCGCGGCTATGAACTCACGTTGATGTGGGAAGGCGGGTTATCGGCAATTCGGACGTACGGTACGTGCTTCAATCACGGAAACCTAGACAAATAATACTCGTCTTAGACTCATGTCCAATCACTTTATAAAAATAACAATTATGTATACATATGATGATTATATATATATATGATGATCAAGTGGGTTTATATATTCTCATTTACTCATTTTTGTGTTATGTGTCGATAACTTTTATACTAGTTGTCTCGTTTTACCTATTTACGTGTTTTAGGTCCAATAAGCCTATTATAAGTTCTTTAACTTGTTTTAATCCATTTCATACTTATATTATCAGTATCTATACTTTCCATGTTGGGCCCAAATGGGTTAAGCCCAATAAGTTCTTTTTACAAGTATTTATCTTATTAAGTCCAATTATTAGTGCAATATGCTTAGTTAGCTCGTAAATGTCCGTATTTCTTATAGTTCGGGTTTTATCGGTTTTTACTTGTATTAGTTACTTATACATCAGTATATGACTTTTATAAACTTTACATTAGACGGGTTTGGTCGTCTAAGTTTTATTTGGCGAAAAACGTTAATTTTACGGCGATAGCCGAAAAAGTCGTAAAAATCAAGTTTATAGTCTTTATTACTTATAAATATTATTTCACCACCATTTATATAATTTATCCATTTAATTAACCTTTTATATATTTATATAAATAAGTTTTATAAGTTAGTGGGTTTTTATTTTTACATTTTATACATTAAAATGTGAGTGCTTATATAATAATAATAAACATTAATTCCAAAAATCTGATTTTTATCTTCATGTTCACCATTTTTACCATATCTAGAGTGCTATAATGAATTAGAAGCTCATTTTTGGGTGACAAGTTCTTCATATTATGTGCTACATTTAACTTAGGTATAGCTACTGCCCATTTTGAGTTCATCTTACCTTAACAGTCCCTACAAAACTGCTTATTCAGATTAGACCACCTAACTTGTTTTGATCATATCTCACTCATTATTTTGATTCCATTGCATGGCCAACTCTCACATGTGTACAAGACCCATAGCTTACTGTAAATCCATTTTACTTCATCATTTTATCAGTTTACTATATGGTTCTTTACTGTTTTTATACAGCCTATCATTTAAACAAGATTTACCCATTTTTACTTATAGTTTTTCATCTTTTTATCCATGATTATCAACACCAAATCCCCACACAATATTTTTATCATCATATAATCATCATAAACATATACAATAAGAAATAAAATACATGATTACATAACCAAAAATAACAAGAGGATGAGGAGGACAATCTTTATACCACCAAGTTGATGTAGGTTATGAGTTTGACATGGATTTGGATGGAGAAACTTGTGCATAGCCAAGACCATCTTCAAGACCACCATTCTTCATGTATACCTTGTGGAAAATCAGCCTCAAGACACTATGAAAACTCCTCCTTGGATGTTATAAGCACCACCAATCTATAGGGTTTCAAGAGGGCTTCAACATATATGTAAATAACATAGGATTTGTGGTTGAATTTTGATCAAGAATGGTGTTTATGGGGGAGAAGTGGACGACATAACCAAGAGAGGGGGAGAGGATTGTGTGTGGTTTTGCATGGTGGGAAATGAGTAAGTAGTTTAGTTGCTAGTGGTTTTGAGGTTGTAAGCTTACATTGTAAGCTAAAGGACATGTGTAAGCAACTTGTCAACAACTTGACACCAAATGGTTTGTGTGGCTAAGTTATGGCCGGTTTGTAGTGGGGTGGGACAAGTGTCCCACTTGTCTCATCCCCATTTATTTACGGGTACTCCTCGATTCTAGTTTCCTCGATTTGCGTGCCCTCGGGTCGTTTTACGAAAAACGTTTTTATAAATTATGAATCAACGTCACAAAACGAATCTAATAAAAATTGTTTCATCAAAAACGGAGTTTGAAAACGTAAATACGTAATCCTAAGGTTTCCGGTTTAGTCGTAAAGGACGTTAAAATAAAATCGTAAGTCCTAATCTCTTCTCGTAAATTTGTGAGTTTATGAACCAACACAAATTTAAAACTCCAAAATAATATTCACGGATAAATTTATTTTCTGAAATGTTGGACTGTCACCAAAGACGGTGTATGTAAACGTAAGCACGTAACGTTGAATCCTCCGGTTTAGACGTAGTTGATGCTACTTCAAGACGTAAATCCAAATTTCTTCCCAAAAATAAGTGAGTTCATAAAATAATATTTTCAAATAAATATTGAGAATAAAATATTGACCATAAATTGACGGATTGTCACAGCATTTACCCCTAAACAGGATCTTTGTCCTCAAAGATCATCTTACCTTACTACTCGCTTCTTATAGAGTTAAAGCCATGTGGGTATTTCCTCCACATTCGGTCTTTTCTCACAAGTGTAATCCATTATAATACGCGAGTTTCATCAAACATAACTGCGAGAATAAGATCAGGCTAAATGTTGACTTACTTTCTCTATCCATGATGTTCACGGGTTTCTGATGAATGCAACTTTTCGTCGATCTAAGCTTTACTAAGAACAATCAGATTTTCACTTGATAGATACTCCATCAAGTTCGATTTACGAAACATAATTCACGCAGTTCTTTGAAGTCCTAGGGTAGATCCAGCTTATATGCCTTTCAATCCCAACTTTCACATCATCTCAATGGTCCCATACAACAGGGACTTATATCCCATGATTTGTCAGATCATGAATTCATTTTTCCAAGGTTAAAAATTGTGGCATAACTTCGCTACCCATTTGGCACTTCAAGATCTACTTTTCATATTCACATAACCTCTTGCCCACTATCGGCAGTTAATAATCAAATCCTAGTTTCAACAATCATTTCAGATCTCGCGGGTCGGGTATTTTGTAAGGTTAGGTTCGCCATCATAGGAAACCTTAAACCTAAAAGACATGTCCAACTCACAGTGGATGTATGTCGGGTGTCTTTATCTCAACTCCTGCTTACAGATGCTCTAATTTCTAAATCTTAACAAGATTCGATCTTGATCCTAATACGATAGTTATCAATGATAATATCTCCAAAGGGAAACGATTATACGGTCTATTACCAAAGGTCAATCATTCAAACCAAGTACAACACTTATAGTATTTTGTATCGTTACTTTATCTTGTCCCTTCGATTGGGGTGGTACATAGTACTCTCATCAAGGTTCGTTCTCAATGACTTCTGAGCAAATCTCTAGAAATTCGATGCGAAGCGAGGATCTTGATAAAGATGTTCGATACAAGCACACTATGTTTACATAACTCTTTTGCATTTATCATTAACAGGAATGATATTAGCAGATTTGGTCAGTCTGTCGACGATGACCCAATTTGAATCAAATTCAGAAGATGACCTTTGCAATAGCTAGACGTTTACTAATGTATGAGGCGATGTCTGCCATCATAATTGCCATCAGTACAACTTCTTCAGACAAAGATACTTTTAGTCATAATTGACATACATAGAATACTTATACTTACAAATTCCAACATAACTATATCTCACAATCTCCATATTTAGACAATCACAAATGGACTTTTAATCATTTAACGCTATCGGCTTCTCTATTTTAATGGTTCACATTAGCCGCGAACCTCTTTTATAATCTATATTATTCCTTTTTACAAACATTGTTTATTTTTAAATCGTTCGGCAATTTATTTTGCACCTTCATTATTAAGGAACATGTCCTAATTGTTTCTTTATCCTTTTTATATAATACGTCAGCATCTATATTATTCTCATGATGATGTAATTATCATGTCCACAATTCACTCAGATATTCTTTCTATATTATGCGTCAGTAATTACGTTCACTTCCCTGATGAAATAAATATCATAACCGTATTTATTCAAAATTCTTTCTTCATATCTTCTATGTTTTAGTTTCGTCTTTACTATCATTTTTATCCGTTTTACTCAATCCATCGTCTAAAGCGTCGATAATTATTACAACTAATTAAATAATAAATTTTCAATTTTTTATGAAATGTAAACATAAAGATTTTAAATTTCTTAGTTCGACCAATTATATAAAATGTTCAAAATAAATTTGAATTTAATTAACAAGATTTTCGTTGATTTATCCAAAATATTTAATAAGATCCGTAATTGTTCGAAAAATCTTTGGTTTATACTTTGGTCAAAATTTTCTTAGTTGAAAAGCAAAAAGTGTCGTTCCAAATTTTTAAGTCATGATTTAAATGGTTTCCTCAATTCCTCTTAAGTTATCTTGAGGTATACACAAACATTTACCCCTAAACAGAAGTTTAGTTAAATGGTTTGCGTATAAGGGAATAATCCCTTAAAATCCTTTGTTAAAATATCTGTCAAAACATATTTCCATTTTTCTTTTTAATAAAATCCAAAGTCTGAAAAGGGCTCTTAATTTTTGAAGAGTCTATATGCATATATTTTACCATCATTAATCCAACGGTCATTTTATGTAAAGGATTAAGTCTTTAATCTCATGTTAATTATTCAAGGTACAAGTTTTTATCGTTCGGCCAATTTAGGACAGTCTAATACTAATTATTAACTCATTCTTATTATTATAAACAAACATATAGTCCTTAATGATCACGAGCATGAAGTTATCAATTCACAGCCTACACACGTGATTCACCAAATTTATGAATGCTACATGTGCATTGGTCTATCCAAACGACATCACGTGAAACTCATAATGTTCATTACAAGTTCTGGATGTAGTGATTGGAATACATAATCTTTTCCGCAGATGCGAAGTTGATGATAACCATGTCGTGGATCAAATCTTTAAAACATATGCTAGAACCTTGTAAATGATCGAACAAATCTTCTATTTCGAGTTATGGATATCGTTTTCGATTGTCAATTTACTCAGTCACAGTAATCTATAAATATAAGGAATGATAACACCATAGCTCTTCAGGATGACAGGCTAGGTATAATAAAATCTTTCTCCGACAACTCTCTCAATTGTACGGTAATTCCTTAATTCAGATGGTGCTGACGTACAGTGCACACGCCACAGGTGCAGCACCAGAAATACAATCAGTACCAATTTCAACTTGCCTTAGTGGCGAAGATCTAGGTAATTCACCATCAACAAATACTTACTAAAGTTTCAGATAACGGAAACATCTTTTAATAAATTCATATTAGGTTCTTTCTAGATTATAATATCTATAACTAGTTCACAACCATTCACGGTATAATTTTAAGTCTAAATACAGGATATCGTCATCCACCAAGAATTATTTAGATCATTTTTGATAATCAACATCTTATCATTTAGGGAATTCTACTCGAGTTCCCATCAATTCAGACAATGTCGTCATGTCATAATCAATCAATCCATTCTACCGGCATTATCAACTTTTTAGTTTCATTGCCGTCGATAAGATGTGAACTTCTCAAAAGACTAATAATAATTCATAATCCTTCACAAATTCAGGGATATTAGGATACACAACTACTATTAAAAGAGTAAGGTCAACGCATAATCTATGCGAGAGAACTTCAAATCAGATACAGACGAAAACATTTAACGAATATGAATATATCCCACGTTTTCATAATTTGAGTACGCATTCGAAAGCTCCTCGGATCGTTACCCAGGTCATTCAAATGAAATAAATCAAAATAAATGATAAGAACGTCAATACATCCAGTCGGGTATCAACACTCGGTAATCAGATGCTTTTCCTAAGAATCTCACTACGGGAGAATTGGACAAGAAAGAATTGTCAATTTTCAACTAAGACAAATTCTACAGATGAGTAAATTCGACTCGGAAGAATAGATGCTACAGGCACATATGTAGGTGTCCCTAACATCATGTCCCTATTTTTCACTTCTTGCAGATCTCATAAATTTTTAATCTTTCACAATCTTCAAAGAAAATGTAGTGTTTATTCATTAGTTTTATGGTGACTACTAATCAGTCTTGCATGGTCCATTCCAAATTGTATGTAGGCGCGCAACTATATACAATTTCAAGATTAACGATGCAATACTCAGTTCGTCAAAATTTTATCATCATGTTTATAATAAAACATTTTTATGCTTAATTCTTAAATAAGAATCAAAAACAAATTTACAAAGATTTTCCTTGTTATGGAAATAATTAAGTTTCTAAATCGTCTCTTAAACAACTTCATTTTGATATCAGTCACTTATAAGTCTCACTTTGAATAATCCTTATTGTGATGAAAATTAAATTTTCTCAAAGGATACCATTTTAACTTTATAAAATAATGTGTGATCTGCAAAAGAGTGATGAAGAGTTGTTCACCGAGAACTAACTACAATATGATAAGAAATGAGCTTAGCCAATTAATCATGAGGTTCATGATCTCGATGGCACTCAGAAAAGAATAATCCACAACGTAACTCAATTCAAGATGAGTACTTGTTCAATGGTTGCATCACTAATGCGAGCATTAGAGACAAGCAAGAAAAGATAGATAACATCAATACATGTAGGATTTAGCAATCAAAGGTAGTCTTTTTCATTAATCACAAACAAGTCAAAATTGTACCGTAACACATTACGTGCCACTATGTCATACAATTCTCAGAACTCATCCTACCAACTGATATCTCAGTTAAGTTAGGGATTTTTAAAAGATACCACAATGAATACTAATCTACAAGAGTCATTAGGTGTTCCACATGTCCCGAAAGATCCATCGGTCTCAATTCAGAAGAAGATTTCTTCAATTTATTTCTTGGACACTGGGCATCCTCGTCAGTGGACAATGGCCTAGGAACAACACTTAACACGAACCTACAATCATTTAAAACCTTATAATTCAATCAAAGAACTTAACGACTTCCTCTTAATAATCTCATTTTCCATACAGGTTAAATTTTACTTTATTCAAGTTTCAACCAATTTTATACTCAATTCGACATCCTACCTTATTCTCCAATACTTACAACCTTATTCTTCGGCCTTGTAAAGGCAATACAATCTCAATATGAATCAATACTTAATTTCCAATCCTATTAGCTCTTACAACAACAATTATCAAATGAGTCATTAATATGAAATGACTTTATCATTCAACTAGACTTCTCGGAGGGGTATTAGTGGCATGAGGATTTTGGGTAATGGTTCCAATAACAGCCTCAAGTGCAACATTCACCCTTTCGATTTCAATTTAAGAATTGGATGACAACGAGTCAGATGACATCTTTCTAGGTGGTAACGTTTTGTAAAACTCCACTCTATAAGGAAAGATCGTCATGACATCGATATCAGATTTAATCTCGCCAATCCTTTTTCAATATCGTAATCAACTAATATCTACATTTCTACGAATATCAACCATTTGTTGAGATCATAAATATCCAGAACTTGGTTTAGATCTAGGATAGCTTGAATTCCTACGAGAATAGCTTCGATTAATTTACTAGGGGAGTTAGGGTTTCTTGTGACAATCTACGTCGTATAAATACCTCGTATAAAAATCAAAATAATCATCAAACAATCATGTAATAAAATTACATCATATATATATATATATATATATAATCCAAGTTATATATATATTAAAATAACACTTCTCAGTCTGGTCTTGTCGGTAACTCAGGAATTCTTCGGCACCGTTATAGTCAAAAGATTTTTAGACATTTTTAGAAAAATGTTTATAGTTAAAAGATTTTGAAAAGTTTTATTCAAAACCTTCGTTTTAAAAAATCTTTCGTTCTCTATAACGAGAGCTCTGGTACCAAACTGTAACACCCCCAAATTTTATACAACTCAATACAGCGGAAGACTCGTTGGTGTTACGGGATAGCACATTACTCACATCATAGACAACGCATAAAAATCGCGTCGTTTAATAATAAATCATTTCCATTCATAAACATCAAAGTTACATCGGTCCCAAGTCATTTTATTTCATACAAAGTTTTACAAAGTATTTGAATGGAAATTATAATTTAAGTGCGGGCCATGAATTCTTGTTGTTTTCCTGAGAATTACCTTCAAGTACCTGAGACAAAACATGTTAAAAGAAAAGGTCAGCGATAACGCCGAGTGAATTCATAGAGTTTGATAACATCCATCAATATAATATCAGTATAAAATTATTACTGAAAATCATTTTGTACAAATCATTTTATTAGGCCATAAAATAGCCAAAGTCATTTTATACAAATCTTTCATCAAAATCATAATATAGGCATTTGCCTTAAAAATCATTATACGAGCCAATGTCGTAAAAACAATCATACAATACGTTCTGCAACGTTGTATAGATTAAATAAAACCGTTATATGAATATGGTTATAAAAAGCCTTAAAAATTATTATACGAGACAATGTCGTAAAAACGTCATACAATACGTCTTATGACGTTGTATAAAATCAAATAAAAACCGTTATATGAATATGGTTATGAAAACTAAAACACAAACATAATATCAATAGTATGACCCTGTATTGCTAGTAAGGCAATACATCGTAATTTCGGAGCGTCTATTAGTATTTTGTAAAGTTTGGATTATTATAAGCCGCATGACATTGTTACCTTACTAAACCAACAACGGGTAGCTAACCCGATACCAATTTTGCCCATCTAAAGTAGCGTGTCGTCACAAAGGTCACGCTATGGAAATCTTCTCATACATAAATTCGCTTACCAATCAATGTTGCACGACGGGGATCAACCGTCAAGGCACGAACTGGGGTGATCGTCCCCAAATAATACTATTAAATGCATAAGCGTCTACCAAATTCCGGTAGTTCACAATTCATGCTAATGGGACTTTTAGTGATATAACCTAACTTTAATAATCCATTTAATTTCATCTATCGGGTCCTTTAATCATTTATCAGGTCATACAATCGGGTCATTCAATCATTCGGGTCCAAATCAATAAACAAACAATCGGGACAAATGGTGTCCCATTTTATAAAAACTAACATGTTATCTCCCTCGCGGGTTTATAAAACATTTATAAAAACATTTAAAAGAGTGCGAGGCTATGAACTCACGTTGATGTGGGAAGGCGGGTTATCGGCAATTCGGACGTACGGTACGTGCTTCAATCACGGAAACCTAGACAAATAATACTCGTCTTAGACTCATGTCCAATGACTTTATAAAAATAACAATTATGTATACATATGATGATTATATATATATATGATGATCAAGTGGGTTTATATATTCTCATTTACTCATTTTTGTGTTATGTGTCGATAACTTTTATACTAGTTGTCTTGTTTTGCCTATTTACGTGTTTTTGGTCCAATAAGCCTATTATAAGTTCTTTAACTTGTTTTAATCCATTTCATACTTATATTATCAGTATCTATACTTTCCATGTTGGGCCCAAATGGGTTAAGCCCAATAAGTTCTTTTTACAAGTATTTATCTTATTAAGTCCAATTATTAGTCCAATATGTTTAGTTAGCTCGTAAATGTCCGTATTTCTTATAGTTCGGGTTTTATCGGTTTTTACTTGTATTAGTTACTTATACATCAGTATATGACTTTTATAAACTTTACATTAGACGGGTTTGGTCGTCTAAGTTTTATTTGGCGAAAAACGTTAATTTTACGGCGATAGCCGAAAAAGTCGTAAAAATCAAGTTTATAGTCTTTATTACTTATAAATATTATTTCACCACCATTTATATAATTTATCCATTTAATTAACCTTTTATATATTTATATAAATAAGTTTTATAAGTTAGTGGGTTTTTATTTTTACATTTTATACATTAAAATGTGAGTGCTTATATAATAATAATAAACATTAATTCCAAAAATCTGATTTTTATCTTCATGTTCACCATTTTTACCATATCTAGAGTTTTATAATGAATTAGAAGCTCATTATTTGGTGACAAGTTCTTCATATTATGTGCTACATTTAACTTAGTTATAGCTACTGCTCATTTTGAGTTCATCTTACCTTAACAGTCCCTACAAAACTGCTTATTCAGATTAGACCACCTAACTTGTTTTGATCATATCTCACTCATTATTTTGATTCCATTGCATGTCCAACTCTCACATGTGTATAAGACCCATAGCTTACTGTAAATCCATTATACTTCATCATTTTATCAGTTTACCATATGGTTCTTTACTGTTTTTATACAGCCTATCATTTAAACAAGATTTACCCATTTTTACTTATAGTTTTTCATCTTTTTATCCATGATTATCAACACCAAATCCCCACACAATATTTTTATCATCATATAATCATCATAAACATATACAATAGGAAATAAAATACATGATTACATAACCAAAAATAACAAGAGGATGAGGAGGACAATCTTTATACCACCAAGTTGATGTAGGTTATGAGTTTGACATGGATTTGGATGGAGAAACTTGTGCATAGCCAAGACCATCTTCAAGACCACCATTCTTCATGTATACCTTGTGGAAAATCAGCCTCAAGACACTATGAAAACTCCTCCTTGGATGTTATAAGCACCACCAATCTATAGGGTTTCAAGAGGGCTTCAACATATATGTAAATAACATAGGATTTGTGGTTGAATTTTGATCAAGAATGGTGTTTATGGGGGAGAAGTGGACGGCATAACCAAGAGAGGGGGAGAGGATTGTGTGTGGTTTTGCATGGTGGGAAATGAGAAAGTAGTTTAGTTGCTAGTGGTTTTGAGGTTGTAAGCTTACATTGTAAGCTAAAGGACATGTGTAAGCAACTTGTCAACAACTTGACACCAAATGGTTTGTGTGGCTAAGTTATGGTCGGTTTGTAGTGGGGTGGGACAAGTGTCCCACTTGTCTCATCCCCATTTATTTACGGGTACTCCTCGATTCTAGTTTCCTCGATTTGCGTGCCCTCGGGTCGTTTTACGAAGAACGTTTTTTATAAATTATGAATCAACGTCACAAAACAAATCCAATAAAAATTGTTTCATCAAAAACGGAGTTTGAAAACGTAAATACGTAATCCTAAGGTTTCCGGTTTAGTCGTAAAGGACGTTAAAATAAAATCGTAAGTCCCAATCTCTTCTCGTAAATTTGTGAGTTTATGAACCAACACAAATATAAAACTCCAAAATAATATTCACGGATAAATTTATTTTCTGAAATGTCGGACTGTCACCAAAGACGGTGTATGTAAACGTAAGCACGTAACGTTGAATCCTCCGGTTT
Source organism: Glebionis coronaria (assembly GCA_025667525.1). NCBI lineage: Eukaryota > Viridiplantae > Streptophyta > Magnoliopsida > Asterales > Asteraceae > Glebionis > Glebionis coronaria. The sequence goes on from JANFOE010001831.1 coordinate 193,590, forward strand.
AGACGTAGTCGATGCTACTTCAAGACGTAAATCCAAATTTCTTCCCAAAAATAAGTGAGTTCATAAAATAATATTTTCAAATAAATATTGAGAATAAAATATTGACCATAAATTGACGGATTGTCACAAAGATGGTTCTACCAAATACCATTTTTTACCTCTTTAAATGTTTTTATACATTTTTACCTTTTTAAGATAAAATTAATTTTTTAAGGTTAAAAAATTTAAAAGTTTTTTACTTAATTTTAAACTTTATAAAGATAAAATTAACTTTTTAAGTATTTTTGGAAAAAAAGTGTAAAAAAAATTTCAAATTCTTTCCAAAAAAAGGGAATTTTTTTTAAAAAAATTCCAGTAAAATATATTTTTTATTTTTTAAAAACTATTTTTTTTTAAATTGAAATTACAAACGATAGTTAGTACAAAGGACTAACACCCACTCCACCAGGTTAAACAAGTCACTGATACATAACAAAACAGAAATTCAAAAGTTCGATACTATAATAACAAAAAAGTACTCCACAAATAAAAAAAAATGTAAAGTTAGATACATTTACAAGTGATTAGCCCTAATATTAATGCATACGTTTTTATTTAATTTTTATTAAAGGTGGTTTAGCTAGGCTTGTGTTGGGCTTATATAATACATAGGCTTGTGCGGTCCAGAAAAGATGCATCGGGGCGGCCCCAATAAGAAATGGAATCTCAAAAAACGTGTAAACATCGACGAAACGTATCCGAAAATCACCATTTTTATTCCTTTTATATCCTTTGTACATGCAAGATTTAATCAAGTATACCAAACATATTTTCATTATAGTTAGCATAATTCGGTTTTATTGGTCTATTTAAAGGGTATTTTGAAAATATTTGATGTGTGATTTGACACAAATCATTACAAAATCATACACAACTTCAACAAGGAAATAATTTATATTTAATATTTTAAATTATATATAAAACCTACTTTAGCGCACACCATAACAAAAATATACTAAATATTAAATTACAAACTTAAAAAACCTAAAAACGCACAAACCTCAAATCCTCCCCATCAAGAAAAAACGACCCCGCCTGTTGGGCGAGTTACGACGCTAGTATATATATATATATATATATATATATATATATATATATATATATATATATATATATATATATATATATATATATATATATATATATATATATATATATATATATATATATATATATATATATATATATATATATATATATATATATATATATATATATATATATATATATATATATATATATATATATATATATATATATATATATATATATATATATTATATATATATATATATATATATATATATATATATATATATATATATATATATATATATATATATATATATATATACATATATATATATATATATACATATATATATATATATATACATATATATATATATATATATATATATATAGAATTTGGATCAAATGAGAACTTTTTAAAGTTGTAAATATGAGAACTCAATCAGCTATGGACAAGTGGAAATTATACATTAAAAAAATTGAAAATTAAACATGAAAATAAAAGGACATTATGGGTATATTGCACATTAAAACCTAATAACTACTGTATACTAAAATTTATAACAAGAAGCCTCCATCTCATTCATACTCTTCCTAACAAAAACACATTCCCCTTTCTCTCCCCCTGAATACTCCACCGCCACTTCAAAAATAACAGATCTGACGATCATTGCCGCCTCTAGGTTGCTTTCGTGTCATTGATGTCTCCGGAGTCAGCCTTGCCGCCACTTGCTGCAACCCGAAAACCCACCACTAATAAAAACCAAGATATACAAAATTATGGATCTGTAGTGCTATAACATTTTTTTAAGATCTGTTGGTACACCATGTACATCGGGTACACACGGTACATCATGGTAAACCGGACCATCGTATTTGGTGGTGGTGTAGCCGGGTAAACACTGGTGGTGGTGCATTGCGTCGCTATCACCAGGCATCAGGTATTTGTTGGTGGTGCATTACGTCGCTTATTTTGGTTTAATGATGCAGTACGTCCCTTATTTTGGTGGTGGTGCAGTACCGGTGTACCAGGTATGTGATGGTTGTGAGTTGTGTTGCTGTTGTAGCGGGTATGTGATGCACAAACCCATGATGTGTCTGGTGTACCGGAGTATTTTTTCAATTTCAATATGTGTATAGATAACTGGTAGCGCTGCTATATACTAGAGTACCAGTTGGTTTATTATGTACCAGGGTACTAGTTGAGTTTTTTTTCTAGGTGACACACACTTGCATCGTATGTATCTATGTGTATGTGTAACTATGTAACTAGTGTACCACTAGTAAACAAATGTTGATATGTACTGTACTACTTAGTACTAGTGTTATGTAAAAAAAATATTTATAATGTAAATCATTCGTAATGCTTATCTATTAAAGTGCATGTACCAATGTTTGTTATGAGTAATATTCTTTTTACCAACGTACAAGTAATTTTTAACAAAAGAATGTTAATAAATTATAGTATGAGAAAAATGTATCAACTACTAATATAAGAAAAACGATCAGGTAAAAATAGTTGGAAAAAAAAGGATGTTTAAAATTAATTCAAAAATAAGATTAGAATTCTCTAATATGCCCTTGAAACTCTAATCACTTGTAAACATCTTACTCATTTAATGTCCATCTAATCTACTACTATTTAAAAGATCTAACGGTGTAAAATGAGTCTTATTTAACAACTTTAAAAAATCTCTTACGTTAACCCTCCTCTCTATATATATATATATATATATATATATATATATATATATATATATATATATATATATATATATATATATATATATATATATATATATATATATATATATATATATATATATATATATATATATATATAAATATATATATATATATATTTATATATATATATATATATCTATATATATATATATATATATATATATATATATATATATATATATATATATATATATATATATATATATATATATATATATATATATCTTACTACTTTATAAAAGGTTTATGCCTTTTTCTATATTGGGAAGTCTTAATTTTTTCAGCCTAAAACATTTCCTTAATAAGGAATCTATACAACCATTATCAATGCTTACCCATTCAAAATTTAAACTACATACGTTTTTTCTAACACATTAAAAATCTTCAATTTAGTCAAGCTTTATGTACATTTTTTCAACCCATTTTTAATTAGAAGTAAATACATGTTTCTTGTTTTCAATATATATTAGATAGGGCTGTTACAACCATGAGCTCATCTCACCATCAACCCACAAATCATTTTACCCTCCTAACTCTGTCATCTCCTCAAAACAATCCATGAGCTCATCCTCACCATCAACATATGGCTCTTACAACCCTAAAGTTAAGCCACAACCACGAGACCTCTAATCAATCACAGTTACACACTTACACCACAACCACCGAATCCCTCCACCACCACCGAACTAAACTTACTTTTGAAATCCGCATCCCCACTGCCCAACCATCACAAGCACGACCACCGAGACCTTTTTTCACCAAATGCCCTCTAACCCTTCACCATTACAACTACTCTACCATCGAAACCCACACCATCATCGATCTATAAATATTAGATAAGGTTTGAACACTTTATTTATAGATCAACCAAATAATTACAGAAAAGTACAACGAGACTCGAACCATAAACAACTATTATAACCAAACATCATCTCATCCATCATTAAAAGACTCCAACCACGCGTGCCTCACATCAGTGCCCGACTAAAAAACACACGCCATTCGTCAACACTCGATCACAAGTAAGACTCGAACAAAAAAATAAACGAAAAGATCTCAGTTTGTTCGAAGATCTTAGAGATCTTGACGTTTTA
>JANFOE010001831.1:202500-214626 GCA_025667525.1 Glebionis coronaria
TGACAGGTGCAGCTCTTGCTGTTCCACCTGTTACTGTACCATCTGCAGAAAGTATTGGTGTTCCCAGTGAATGTCAATTTTTGAACAATAAGTTTGATCCTGAATTGGAGGTTAGTACTGTAAATTCACAAGTCCATGCCAATTGATTATAAGTGTGTTGATGCACGTCTCTCTTCTATGTAGGACAATCCATATTTTGATATGGATATTAAAGATGACGTTCAGTCTGAATCCTCAAAATATGGAAAGCTAAGGCATATTTACGTTGAGAAGTAAGTTTCTTTATATCATTGTTTAGTGTAATTGAAAATGATAAATAATAATTTGGTGAAGTTTGGTGAAACCATTTCTTTTAAATCCTTTTAGTGTATTTTACCTTAGGAAAGAAAAGGTTGATTCATCTTGATTGACCAAGCAATATCCCATACCTGATAGATAAAAGATACCGATCATAAGTAACATTCTGGACTAAAAGTGACAAAAAAAGTTGGGAAAATGTGGTGGCGAACACATTACAATCTGGTGAGTCACTCTGATTTAGATTTTCTTGATTAAGGAATGCAAACCATTAAATTGGTAGTTATATCAATCGGTCAATTGGAAAACTACAGGTTAAATCACGCTCAGACGAACTCTGGTTTTTCATGGTTCATTTTTTTCAGTTATTTGGTTAATATTTGCCCCTTCAGTTTCAGTACTATTTTGGTTATCAGGGCCGTCTCGTGAATTTCAGAGGCCATGTGTGACACTTAAATAGTGGCCCACTTATATACGAAATTAAAGTTACATATACGTAATAACAATACTAACGCAGCACTTATATACGATTTTCTTTCTTGTTAACATATCACCATTAGCTTATTTTCAATAAATTATAGAAGTACTATAAACTGTGACAATGTCTAATTATTTCGTAAGAGATTAAAGGTATCATAAATTTTATGTTCTTAATTTGTGTGTATTTGTTTCATATTTTGGTTAATTATGTACCTAAGTACTAAATAAATCGTCTAATATTTATTCTTAAATTGCCATTGTAACGTGCAATCCAAAATGGTGTTGTATATTCAAAGTACTTAAACTAAAAAGATGGTAGAAAAAACAAATAATGTATAGAAAAATGTCAAAAGAGTCAGATAGAAAAACTTTTCTATCAATGGTTTGGACAATTTGTTTTGGGCTCACAAAGTAAGTATAGAATAGATAGAAAATATGAGGCCCTATACTTTTGGGGGCCCTGTGCGCTTGCGCGGGCTGCATCCCCTTACAACCGGCCCTGTTGGTTACACACCTTGTAGTGGACATCTTTCACTCGAATGCTACACTCACATACCTCTGTATACTTCTATATGTTCCTACTGCATAAAATCAAACATCTTTTTACCCCTGCTCTTTTGGTGGCTGAATAAACACATTTGGCAGTCCAGTAGGCTTTGGAGATCTTCCTTTATTTTAGTACGTGCACCATGACCCCACTAGGGCTCTTGGAGATTTTACTGGCATTAAGAATCATTTCTGTAGGAAGCATGGTGAGAAGAAAAGGAAATGTGACAAGTGCTCCAAACGCTATGCGGTACAATCTGACTAGAAGGCTCATGCTAAGATCTGACTGGAAGGCTCCAAATGTTATAGTTATAATTTCACAAGTTCAAATTTAGAATATGTTTTGAGATTCTACTAAATTGTTATCAAGTGTACATAGCTGATATCGGTAGTTCCTTTTACTGATCATTATAATTATCCAGGAGCTTGAGTGATTGTTATATAGAATCATAAAATTCCATGTTTGGTGGGTTTTCTAATTGGTTGCTTAGTACACCAGGTTCCTTCCTGATCGATAGGTTCAACATCTATTACTGGATATCACTGCTGGTTAGTCACCTTTCAGAATACTTTTTATTTTTATACCATTAAGTTTGTGCCTACTTTTTAGCAGAATAAGATAAATAAATTGTTGCTTCATATTGTGACGCTATTACAGCCAGTTTCTTGGATGCGGAGCAATGTATAAATTGAGTTTTATCTTGGTGCGGTTGTTGCATCTACAAACATTCCTAAGTTTATCCATTTATGTTACAAACTACTTCAACAAATAGACCATCAATGGAAGGGTGCGTGTTTATCTTATACTCCCTAATATTTAGAGGTGCATACTGTGGTTTATCAGTGTGTGCTTCTTATAATAAAAAACCTACTGATGGTGTATGGTTACAATGGTAATATTGAAGACAATTAAGTAATGGTTTATCAGGTTTTATCCTTACCGTTATGATCCATTTGCTTTTGATCTCATGGATCTTAATCAGCTAGATATAAGTTTTGAACTTGGTTCGCCATTCAAACCATTCACTCAATCGCTGGGGATTTTCCCCATTGTGAGGTGTGTTCAGTTCCTTTCTCTGTACTAAATAAATTATTTATATTGTGAAACTTTAAAGTTCTCTATTTTTGTTTAAAAACTGTAGTTCCCATGCACTTCCAGTACAATATAGAAAATTGAAGACTGATCCAAACTCGCCTATTATCGATTTTATCCTGAAGGTATAATCGGCTTGACAAAATGAGCGTTTGTTGTAGTTCAAATGTATTTATGATTTATATATGTGGATTGATTTCTGTAGAAATCTTTTTAATTGATCCATGTCCTTGTTGATATATCAATCTTGTAGTCGTATGTGCACAAGTTTTTTCATATTTTGCTCTTCTGCATCTTTTGTCTTCAAAACTTGGAGGGAATAACCTATCTATGTCATAACCCGTATTTTTTTTGGTAATATAAAACTTCTTGAGTCAATGTTACCTCGAATTGATTACCACGGTATCAAATACAGGTTCATACCTTCGTTTATGGCCACTCAAGTATTCAGCAAACTCATTTAATTTTCTCTTGACACATGTCAATATAGTTTGTATCCTACTTCAAGACGTGCTATTGCTAATGTACCGCAAGACATACTATAACCAGTTCATATCCAGACTGTTATATTTAATGAAAGTGCCCTTTTCTTTCAGCTTGGCACTTTCGGAGTTGTCAACCGTGTTTTATGAGAAGGTTCTTCTTCTTGCACACAGACAATCGTTAAATCTGAATGCTCATGTAATTTTTATTCCATTAGATATAAAATAGAAACATATTTTTTCAACATATCAGATTTTGAACTTTTAATAATAAAGTTTTTGATTATCTGATTTTTTAGGTGTATGGGTCATTGGGTGTGACCTAGCTGAAATTTCAACAAAGCAAGAGGTCTGTTGGAGAGGAGCGAGCTAGAAGGAAGTTAGGAGGTCTTAAGTTCCTCAATTCTTACTGTCTTCATGAGGTATCTTGTTAGACTTACTTTTTGGTAAGCTGGCGCGTTTCACGTGAGTTGGACTAGATTTATATACTTTGCTACACGCAGGGACTTAATGTGTAAAGTATGTATAGTTTAGTCATGTTAGGCCTATAAATACCCCCCATGACTCTCCATGGGGGTGTGGAAGTTTTTCATTTTTTCCTTTTGTTTTTTTGTTTCACTTGAAATAAAACACACTTTTTGCTTTCACCTCTCTCTAACTTTCTCTCACTAGAACTATTAATGTCTATCATGTTCTTTGATCATCCCCGACCCCTCGATCTTAGGTGCCTTTTTGATGCTTGTCAATTGGTATCAGAGCTAACCGGGGGTGTCTTGTATTCCTGTGTTTGTATTGTGTTATCAGATTCGTGTTGTGTTATTCAGTATCATGGTTCGTTTTTTTCTGATTCTTTTCCTTATCTAATCTTATCATGTCTAGTCATTTTTATAATATATTTGAATCAGTTATTGTCACGAATTAGTGGTGGTATCTTTATATGATGATGCCTCGTCATATTTTTTTAGTCCATCTTTTGTGATACGCAGTGTTTTTGTCCTTTTTTCTCATTGATTAGTTTTTTTATTACTTTTTGGGAAAAGGACAACTGCAAATGATCCAGATCCAGTTTCTTCGGTTCTCGTGCTTGTGGATTTGATTTCGTAATGTTGCGGAATCTTGCATTCGTACATCTTGCGAAATCGAATGTTTGCTACCTTTGCGGAAACGAATGTTGATTCTCATTGCGGAATCTTGCATTCTTGCTTTTGCGGAATCATGTAAACCTTGCACCGAGCTTATTGCGGAATGTTGTAATACAAATGGGTTGAGGAATCATATGCATTCCATGTTGTGGAATCATATGAATTCCATGGTTGCGATATTGAATGAGAAATGGACTGATAAGAAATGTTGCGGAATCATATGAATGGGTTGCAGAATCATGCCATCTATATCAACATACCAACCAGACTTTATGCAATATAGTTAAATCCAAAACCAACCTTGTTTCACAACATACCAACCAGAAACTCACAAAACCGACTGACACCAATCTTTTATCAACACCGTTAATCATCACAGCCTTACCACTCCTTTATCAACACCTCATATCTAATCCTAACCCCATCGTCCCCTAAACCCTTCTAATCATAGACTCGAAAAACATTCAACTTCAAGATCTCAGTTTAGTTTACACGATTTTTTTATCTTTTAAAAGGATTTTTCTCGTGTAACTTCTCTTCACAGATCCATATAGGGTGTTTACCCTTTTGATTTACGAGTTTTGTTAAGGATCGAGTTCAACAAGTTTGTTTTACTCAGTCTTTATCTCGAGATCAATCAAAAAACCCGACATGCAACAATCAAAAACCAAAGGATCTCAGATTTTCTAAAACGTTTTTGTTAATCTTTTAAAAGATTTTTTTGCGTTTTACCAATAAATCTTCATAGATCTCTATTTAATTCATTTTAAATCTCAAATCTATCACATGCAATCAGAATACCTACCCGAGACCCCTTTCAAGGATATTGAAGCCATCGTTTGTTGATAGCTGCTTGAACAGTATGGCTAATAGGATAGGGTTGCATATTCATTTATATGAGGATGATGTACTTGGTGAAATATCGATCTCATCAGCATATGAGAAATTGGATTGGTGATTTCGTTTTGTGATTTTTAAGAAGACTTGCAGATTGGATGATTTGGGGATCTTGATATGAAAGAAAGAAAACGGCTCTAATGGATGATTCGAATTCGTTTTATGGTTTAACTTAGATGGATTGTATGATGAGATAGATGAGATTTGAATCAGATTTGATATAACAGATGATGGAGATTCGGTGGAGCTTTTGGTTTTGTTTTGTTGTGTTGGTAGCTGAGAGAAAAAAAGGGTAGATGGGGGCGGATGTATCTAAGACTGTGTTTAGGGTTAGTAAAGTTGTGAGTCTAATTAGGGTAAAGAGGTTTATATATACCTAATTTTGTGTTTGGTCCGGTGGAAAAAAATATATCTTTTGGACCATGTTAGATTTGTTTGCAGGGTGGGATATATGGGCTTGTATCCGAATGAAGTTTTGGGCCAACGTTTTCCATGTTTTATCAAGGGCTCAATTGGTTTAAATCGGATGGATATTTAGTACATATATTGGTGACATTTGGAATGTGTATAACTATTGGTCGGTATTATTGGATTGAGCCGAGTATTTCGAAAGAACCGAGTGGTAAAATTATTGTCGAGTTCAATGCTTATGTGACAGGATTTTATTATCTTGGCGGGCCATTTAAACAGTAACATTCAAGGCCGGATATCCGTTTTCGATCATAACACTTCTTCACGAACATCAAACACAACAAACACGATACATTACACTAAAACGATCCTTATCAAAAATTGACCTAAATTCCTAACGGCTATTACGGTTTATGTGATTACGAAGATGATTCGATGCTACTTATTTGAGGTTGAAGTGAAATTATTCCGAGGCGTTCTTATTTTATCTTTAAAGGAGTACTTACGACTTTATAAGATAACTTGTTCAAGCATATACGGTTATGGATAAGACTTGAAGTATCTAGTTTCTAGTGTCAAGGGGAGGATGGACGACGACATGGATAACTATCATTTTTGGGAGCTTCGTTGCGGTTCTCAGTGTCACACGCACTTGCAGTTGTGGATTTCTTCAAGGGGTGTAGTACCTTTTCATATACCGCCTGTTTTGGTATAGGGTACTTTAGAGAAGTCGTACCTTTTTTATACCGCCTTTTGGTATAGGGTACATTTAAGACCTCTCTGCATCTCTCTTCATTCTACAATAGTGCAAGATTAAGTTCAAGTTTGCGGAATTCTACATCAGTTTCAAGTTAGGATTATCGGGTTATCTTCATCAGTAGTCACTATCAATAGCCAACAGAATTGATAAGATGATTCAGTTCGGGGTGATCAAGAGAGAATTGTTAGAGAGATTTTGTTCACATCTTCTCACATGTATTGGTTACTTAGTAAGCGGTTCCAGTTAGCATACCACGTACACACTTGAAGGATGATTCCCTTGATAGGTATCATCCTGGAGGGAGAAATGTGTACATGCGGGGTCACTTGACTTTGGTGTTACCGTTTCTACATAGAGGGATAAGTTGACTACATTCGGGACTTAATTGACTTTGATGTGGCAACTTTTTATCATCACTGTCATGTCAGGAGAAATGTGCATTTCCGGGACTTAATTGACTCTGGTGCTACAATTTGACTTCATGTTCGGGATAGAGTGTGTACTTCTGGTAATCTATCATAGAATCAAGACTGGGATTGCTTCAATTTGTGAGAAAATGTTGATGAGGTTATCACCTCCCACAGATTTACTCTGAAGGATCTGTTTGGGATGGAGCAGTCTTTACTGCTTGTTTTATGAAAGGCCTTCTAGTTGGGAGGGAGTAAAACTCAACTAGATTCTACTAAGCTGAAGAAATAGAGGTGGAGTATTCAAGAAGATGAAGGTCGCTGAAGACTGTCTCAAGGAATGCTGGAATTCAAGCTTATCATTTTTCTTTATTTTTGCTTGTAGGAATCATTGTAACCAACTCACGTAAGTCACCATCTTGGAGGGAGATTGTTAGACTTACTTTTTGGTAAGCTGGCGCCTTTCACGTGAGTTGGACTAGATTTATATACTTTGCTACACGTAGGGACTTAATGTGTAAAGTATGTATAGTTTAGTCATGTTAGGCCTATAAATACCCCCATGACTCTCCATGGGGGTGTGGAAGTTTGTCCTTTTTTCCTTTTGTTTTTTTGTTACACTTGAAATAAAACACACTTTTTTCTTTCACCTCTCTCTAACTTTCTCTCACTAGAACTATTAATGTTTATCATGTTATTTGATCATCCCCGACCCCCCGATCTTAGGTGCCTTTTTGGTGCTTGTCATATCTTTTTTTACCCAAACCAAACATAGTATATGCGTATGGTATCTCATATACAATGACATTATTAAAACTATAACACGCATATGGTATGCTATTGCAGAATTTAGATAATCCACCAAAAGGGTATTTGTTTCGACACATTTTGAGCAGTTACCTATTATTATGAGAAACAACTCATTATTTGCAAAGACTAGCATTATATAGATGTAATTTGTTACAATTTTAATTAATATACCTGAAAGCTTCCATCGCCAATACAAGAAACATCCACTTATCAGTTGCAGCTTGTGCATACCCAAGTGTAACACCAACAGACCACCCAATTGACCCATATTGCATCTGGAACTCATACCTACAACACTCAACTTGTTAATCAAAATACAGGTTGTGCCTTGTCAGCCATATATCTCGGTTCTTGCTACCTTCAAGATAATATATGATGTGTGATGTCACTCTTGCATGTCTTGAATATAAACTGACATTGTTTAATACTTAACCAAGCATTCACCAACTACCGTTGAAGAAACCTTCCACCTTTGAAAATAGTTAAACTCAAGATTAATCGATCATGTAACTAGAATGAAATATAGTTAACGGTTGAAACAGTTATTGAAAACCAAGACAACTAAAAGGCAAAGAAACACCATCAGAGATTCAAAGGTATTAGCAGCGAAATGCCAAATACGTACAACGATCCTATTATTCATATTCGCAATAATTGTGGAATAAATGCTTAGGATCGTTAAAACCAATTATATGAATTTGTACAAGATCTTTTTGTCTTCTTAGTTCCTCAATTTTTAGTTCCATCTAAAATTTTATTAGAGAAAAAGTAATAATATAAGATGATTCCTATGAACGGATATAAGCATTCAATATAAAATGGATAATGCTAACTCATGTGTATACCTGACGAATTTCAGAATATTATATATGATTGATGTAGAGTACGCAAGTCAGCTTCCAGTATCCAACCATATAATGGTTAAAATTTAAAACAACCATGGCTATAGATGGTTTAGGGGCCTCACAACAAGGGCCCCCCCTCTCATAATAACTGTTTGGGACAAACAAAACCATCCTTCAATAATCATTCGAAGTGTAAGTTAGAAATGGGTTACATTCAAATTTATAAAAGAAAGAAACCAAAAGGACAAAACCTGAACCATTCACAAGATGTCAGGTGTAAGTTCTGGTACCTACCTTGGCACTGGTCCTGAATGAATATGAGCAATCTTTGATTTAAATGTCATGATAATTAGCCAGATGCAGCTGCAATTGCATATGGGCTGGAAAATAAAGCTGATATTATCATATAAATCCGTATCAAGCAGTTCAAAAGCAAAGCATGTGTCCCGTTTATACACAAAGTAATCATAAATACGCATGATGTGATGCTTATTATCACGATTGAACTTTTGGTCAAGAATATTCACGATGTCCATCCTATGAATATCAGAATGGAAGCTATGTAAATGTGGTTTGTTACTCTTCCAAACAGGTCTGTATTCATTAAAAAATTAATTCACATCAGAACATTAGATTGACAATAATCATACATCGTATGGGACAGCCTCAAAGTTGGTGATTGCTTCTCTTTCGTTGCATTTTATTGCAGCCTTGTCATAATACGCGCTGATTAATTGTGGAAAAGTCGCTCAACAATTTAAACGTAAAGACCAAACATATATGAAAGATAAGTAAAAGACACATGGACTTTAGATTATCCAATAACCTTTCACCTCTGAGATCACTTTCAAACAGCCCGAGGTCAGTAAGCTTGCAGATTCCAGTTCACTTTCAAACAGCCTAAGGTGGGTACACCTGCACGTAGAAACGGCATTGATCACAAAAAAAAATTTGAAAGGATTAAGATTACCACTTGGGCCACTGTCAACCTGTCTGGCCACCATTTGACCTGGGACTGACCCCGAGTCCCAAGTACGTTAAGCTCATAGGTGATGTGGACTATGTTTTAGCTGCCAGGTATATCCACTTTTTTCTACCCTTTACATAGTCGCACCTTGTTGTTAAACAATTTCGTCGTTATTTGGAGATTATATTTTGCTTATAATACTTATAACTTGCTGATATCAGTTGTAAGCGGATGTGATGATTAGAAAAGGTCTTAACAACTCGCATATGGGCCAGCCACCACGTTAAGCGGGTATCAAATGACAATTTTTTTACGAATAAATATTACACGTTTACACACCAACTTCGTATTCAAATTAAAATTAAAATTATAAAAGTTAAATCTAAATAAATAAACTCACTAAAAATAAAAAAACTAAAATTTAATAAAAATATATTAAAATGGATAGTGAATTAAAAAACGCAAAATTTTAAAAAATATGGTGAAATTAGATTATAAGAAAAAAAATAAATAAATAAATAGATATTTCAGTTTAAATATAAAAGTTTTTTGAATAGTTTGTAACAAAAATTGTTATAAAATTTTGTTATAAAAGAGACAGACGAATGAGATTAATTTATAAATTATAAAATTGCTGAATTTTTTTAAAACTTTTAAAAATAAAAATACTTAAGTGCTTTATGAAATATTATAGATAAAAATATTAAATTATAACTTATATTATTTATATTATATTTGATTTTACATTATTTTATATTATTTTTTTAATAGTATGCCTCGTAACTTTTAACCAGTTGAAATATGGGAAGCAAGTGGGCGCGTTTAGTTTATATGGAGATGTTAATATTAACCATTCTTATATTTAGACTACAATAGTACCGACCCAATACGGCGACGAATACCTAATAACGAATTTTGAGACTAACAAATATTAATCTCTTAATAATTGTAAAGTTATAAAAAATTGAATTAAAAAACCCACTAAAATTAAAAAAAAACTAAAAGTTAATAAGAATATACCAAAATGGATATCGAATTAAAAAGAACAAAATTTTAAAAAATATAGCGAAATTAGATTATAAAAATAATAAATAAATAAAAAGATTTTTCAAATTAAAAGAAAAAATGTTATTTAAAAAGTTTGTTACAAAAGTTTGTTACAAAAAGTTGTTAGAAAAGGTTGATAAAGATATCAACAACTTGCTTTATTTAGTAGGTAAAAAAGTCTGAATTTTCAGCCTTACTATATTAAGAAAGTCCCAATAAGAAGGTCTCAAATGCTTTATAAAATAGTATAATTTTTTATTCTGAGAAATCGTTGTAATTTCCTTCTGACATGTATATTAACCATCGTTTGGTAAAATTGAACATTCATTAAAAAGTACACAAATATATTTTAAAATAAAGTAATAAAATAAAGTAATAAAATAAAGTTGGCTATATCAGTAAAACAAAAGATTAATATAAGAATAAAAATATCTATTAGTTGGGCCAAGCAAAAAAAATATATTAAAAAAATTCGTTTAAGTTTCTTTTAACAATAAACGAGGTTTAAAAAAAAAATACGCGAACGTCCTTAAAAATAAACAAACCCACCCATATAATAAACGAATGATTGACATGTAACTAAACAAGTCTCTAGGTAAGAAAATGCCCAAAAATATCAAAATGTTAATTCATTCAAGTTTAATCTAAAAAAATGACTCCAAGTGCAAAAAAAATAAAAATTAATACATAAACATTCTTAAAAAAAAGTTTGTGAAACGACTCCGCCCGTTGGGCGGGTTACGACACTAGTATATATATATATATATATATACATATATATATATATATATATATATATATATATATATATATATATATATATATATATATATATATATATATATATATACATATATATATATATATATATATATATATACATATATATATATATATATATATATATATATATATATATATATATATATTTATATATATATATATATATATATATATATATATATATATATATATATATATATATATATATATATATATATATATATATATATATATATATATATATATATATATATATATATATATATATATATATATATATATATTTATATATATATATATATATATATATATATATATATATATATATAGGGGAGAGTTAAAATAAAAAGACTTTTTTTTGTGAGAAGGATAAGAAGGATTTTCAGCCATTGATTTAAAATCAATGGATGAGATCAATCCATATTTCTAACTAACTAACTAACTAACTAACTAACCATATAAACATGATTTTAAAAAAGTTCTCGAAAAATTCTGAAAAAATTCCATACTATCGGATATGTTGGTGCATAAAAAAGTTGTGAAGAAAGTTTTCTTAATTTTGAGTTTTTTGCGTTTTTTTAATGCACAAAAAACGAAATTTGATGCACAAAAAGATGAAATTTTGTGTACAAATTTTTTTCATGCATAAAATTTTCAAGTTGTTTTAGTTTGATGCGGCATCAAATTTTAAAGCAAAAAGTCAAAAGAAGTTGGGTATAAAAATGAATTCTTGATGCATAAAAAAACGTAAAAAGCCTAAAAATTATCGTTTTTTGTGCATCAAAATTTCGTTTTTGTGCATTAAAAAAACGTCAAAATCTTCGAATTAAAAAAACTTTTTTCACAAAAGTTTTTTGCACCAACATACCCGATCTACTCTAATTTTTTCAGAATTTTTAAAAAACTTTTTAAAAATTATATTTAAATGGTTAGTTAGTTAGTTGGTTAGTTAGTTAGGATTATGGTTTAATCTCATCCATTGATTTTAAAATCAATGGCTGAAAATCCTTCTTATCCTTCTCACCAAAAAAAGTCTTTTTATTTGATCTCTCCCCTATATATATATATATATATATATATATATATATACACATATATATATATATATATATATATATATATATATATATATATATATATATATATATTTATATATATA